>JAMKCH010062666.1:0-12724 GCA_023653785.1 Ophioderma brevispina
AGATATGCCTAAATGTTCCAGGGTTAACATTTTTATCACGGACACACAGACATACAGCCATACGGACATACATACGGACAGAGCCCATTGACAACAAACATGTCTTTTGTTATTTAACAGACAAGCCATTGGTGTACAGCGGCTATGTTTACTAAGCAGTACCACATAGTGTACTCTGCAGTTGCCTGCCAGGTGACTGACAGGTACACATGGAGGCCACCAGTAGTAGAGTACCTCTGCAGCTACTCGGGAGTACCTTCACTGGTACTCCCCTACCAATTCAGATCACATTCTCACATGCTACATAATCAATGAATACTGAGAAAAAGAATTTTATTACTAATACACTTTCCATAATATGATGCATTAAAAGTACGACGACATGATTTGATCCACAAGCATGCTATTATTTCTGAGAAACCTAAATACCCAATATTATATTTATTCATTTAAAAGCCTCATCTCATGATTACTTCATATCAATTCTATTTTTCAAATGAAGACAGTCACTGACAAAACCATTTCTCAAATTTGGTATGAATATTTAATTACTGTTGAGCAGCAATATTAAATCGAATTAGTAAAGAGACTACTATACAATTACTTTTAAGTAATTACTTAATTAAAAGATTATACGCCACAAACTCACCTATCAGTAGTCTATGGAAAAATGGCAACTTTGAGCATGTTTCTTTCACATTTATCACACCAAAGTACAAGCTAAAATCACAAATAACCAAATTCTGAACATATAGTGATCAGAATCACCAAACTCGCCGCACATCAGATGGCCCAACACAAGCTTCTCTATAGTTGCTAAAGCTAGTAATGGGCAAATTAATGGGTGAATTTGATGAGCATGGAGTAAACTGCCTCAAATTCAGTCCAAATACCACTTAGTTTGAGAAAAAACATACCACTTTGCACCTTAAAGCCACTATCAGTGATTTCTTCAAAATGTAAACAAATCGCGCCCCCTATTTTTCATCAAAGTCCAGTTTTTTGCACTGTTGTATTGGAAATGGTTGTAGTAGAGACCCCTGTAAGTGGCTAAGCTTAACACACCGTATTTGTCAGGAAATTACTATTTTTATGCATTGTTTACTAATTAAAGTCGGGATCCGACTTTTATTAATCTACAAAACATTCTGGCATCTTCAAGACCGCTTTCAAATGTTTTAGTGTCTGTTTTTCACAAAGAAGAGTGATATAAGGTGTTGATATCACCTAACACCAGCAATTTAGACACAAAATGGGCATTTTGAGTTTTAAAAAAAATGACTGATAGTGGCTTTAACCCGAAGTCTGGTATAAAATTGGATTCATTGAGTCCAATACTCAAATTTATTGGTCAAGCCATGAGTTGAAAAAAATATTGGGCGAGACGAAGTTGAGCCCAATATTTTTCAACTCATGGCGAGATCAATAAATTTGGCATTGGACGAAAAAAGAATCCAATTTTATCATTATTATGTTTTGAGAATCTTGTGTCCTATATTACTATACACATTTCAGTTTAAAAGTAGGTACAAGAAACCCTAATTATAAGCTATAGAAGATGTTGTATGGAATCTGCACATCAAATAACTACCAATAGACACTGTACAACAATGAGTGAGAAAAAACAGAACATGGAACCTCCAAAAGTGGAAACCCACAAAGACATGGATCACCTAAACAGGACCATCAACCACCAATCACAAAAGGCATGGGACCAGCCAGGGCATCAACTTAAAGACCATCAATAACAGGAAACCACCAAACCCAGCTGACATGGACATGAACTACGGAAAACACCAAAACAAAAACCACCCAAGCATGGAACTACCAAACAATGGGAAACACCAGCAAAAGGAATCACCCAAAACTGTGGGAACCACCCAAACCACTGGGAACCACCAAGCACTGGGAACCAACAACCACTGGGAACCACCAAACACTGGGCCACCAAAACCACTGGGACCCACCAAAAAACTGGGAACCACCAAGCACTGGGAACCACCAAGCACTGAGAACTACCAAGCACTGGGAACCACCAAACACTGGGAACACCACAACAATGGAACCACAAAAACACGGGAACACAGATTTCTATAACATAATAGAGTACGCCCATTGTGAAGAATAGGCGGCCACCGTAACGTGTTTTGAAAATTATAAACATCAGTACGGGCATCCATTCGAAACGAGCACGCGTACGGCATGCGCCGTAACCTGTTGACCTGTTTAACGTACATCGTTCTATGCAAATGCTGAATATAGAATAAATTGGGGCAACACACATGGAAATCAAGGAATATATGAATATAAATTGGTACACCACGCTAGGAAAAAGTACGCAACTGATGGGAAAAAATGGTTCCGGCTTTGAGCTGGAGTTGCTGTTGTTTGTTATAAATAGAAATCAGTGCCCGGGGGAACCAGCAAACACTGGGAAACTATCAACATGGGAACCATCAAACACTGAGAACCACCAAACACTGACCACCCCACCACCAAAATGTAACATCCTAAATTGTATAAACCAATCAGTCAGCATGGGCAATAATAATGATATATTCTAATCACCAGGGTGGACAGTCCACAGTGCGAGCTGAATGCAATATAGGGATAGTGCAGGGGTGTCCAACCTGCGGGCCACAGGCCATGTGCGGACCGCTAAGAGTATATGCGGCCCGCGCAGCATGTACTTGCCAGAAAAATTGCATAAAATTCTTAATAAGATTAAAAGAAGATGACATTTTTGAATTAGTGCAAATTCATCAATCTGAAACCGAACTTTTTAAACAATGTGGAAAATTAGTCCAATTCCATCAATCTGAAATCAAAAACTTCCTAAAAAAATTGGTGGGAACATTAATCCAATTTCTTCAAAATGAGCCAAACTTTCCATTTGCTAAAAGATAACAAAAAATGTAGAATAGTGTGAATTGACCTGAAAATCTGCATCTTGGTATTGTTATGTTATGGGTCCTTTTGGCAAATAAAATATGGTATAGATTATGGGTCCTACACTTCCAGACTTTTGTAGGCACGTCATTAAATCAAATTACCAGATCCTTGATTACTTGTTTGCGGCCAGCAGTAGTGTGGATTTAACCAATGCGGCCCCTTCGTCAAAAAGGTTGGACACACCTGGGACGGGATGGAATCCGAAGTGCGTTGGTTAAAAAATTGGGCACCCAGGGTTTTTTGCTGGCATTTGATACTGAACTCTATTTGTATTGGGTATCTACCACATGTATAGTAACATGGCGGAAGATATTCAAAACATAACATGATTAGATCGGACTTCAAACTTTTGAAGAATACCTGAAAACGAACCTACCAAACTGGAACATACCACACCTAATACACATACAACATGACCTCAGCTGATCTTTGACCTTGGTCCAGACCTTTGAATCATACACATTTTATTTGAAGAAACCCCTACTGCACTTAACCCCAGTCTGATTTAAATTGACTTTCGAAGAGGCCTGGATAAAATGAAAACCAACCAACTGGAACACGCCATACATTACAGACATAAGACATGCACACTCTCGCAAACTCCCCCTTCTGCTTTTTAACCAGGGGATAAAAAAAATGATTTAAAAAAGTGCAAAGCGGCAAAATGTCAATTATAGCACCATATAATTAAGAAAATGGACAACACAATACCAGTAACATTATACCAGAGAAATGAGTCCGCCCCACAATGCACCAGTTTGGGGGAATCGCCTCAATAAGATCATGTGACCCACATAACATCCTACTCTTAACAACATAAAACCCCTAAACTTTTACCATCATTTTAGCCCCCAAAGCATTGTGTATGTAAAAACAAGTTTTGTAGCAATGATCATAAACTGTCTTGGGTTCTTGAACTTCTGGAAAACATTCTATCCCTACGTACTGATATGTCGTGTTGTAACAGAACAGTATAGGCACCTTGACACTGCATTATGGGATTAGGGTCCAACACACTTATGCTATTATTTATTCTAATCATATTCCCCAATTTCACTCTGTACTTTGTAACACATATGGTAAGCTCAGATAACTGTCATGTTATTGGCTCTAGTGAAACTTTTTATATTCTATGGCGTGATACAATAATAGACAAAAATACACGTCTCCTCCAGTCATTTTCTAATATTTGACACAATTCTGTAGCATTGGTTTTGTACACTTTCTAGGCCAAAACCTAGGAAAAAATTTAATTGTACTAGCCAGGGCACTATGACATTACACCATAGTCGAATTAAAGGGAGCTGTTCCGATTTATGTTATTGTGTTTCTACTTGATATGAGAAGCCTGGGCACTTGACATACACCCCATTAGTACCGTGGGAAAACAAAACTTGCAGTTTTTGATGGTTAGAAGCAATAATGCATGTTGTAAAGCCCTATCAATACTGTGCTAATATTGGATGGTTAAACCACTAACCACGGCAGTTTTGTTTATTATCTTTGGGAATGAAAAGGATTGAGGCTCAAATTTCAGGACGACAATACGGGGAAACTACAGCCTATTAAATGATATCAAAATCGATATACTTCCGGGTAAATCCGGGGGGGTTCTCAAAGGGGACAATCGGAAACGGCACCTTTAACCCTCACACCTGCATCATAGGCACATAGCTTTGATCATTATGATTTTATTATGTGATCCTAGGACACAACCACCAAGGAGGATGTTATATAGACTGGATTGGTAGTCCTATCGTGTGTAGTGTACTATGTAGGGCACTGATATGTTGGCTTTTTTGTGACACATTTACAATTACAACTAAGGATTTTCACACTGGCGGTGACGATCGACTTTTACGATTTTGATCACGTTCTTTGAAGAATTGGGCAAACCGTTTTTCAGAATACTGGACGCAGCATGCCGCCACTAGCGCCTTAATTACGATGTAGAAGTTTTCCAAAGAAAGGATTTAATTGAGCTGATACTCTCAAGAAATACTCTTTTGAGGCATTTACGGCACTGGTTGTAGTTGACTTTTTAAATGCTAAGGTACATGGCCATCTTTTAAATGATAACTTGTCACCTGGTTTGAATTCCGACACAGAAAGTGTGATTTTTCCATCATGAAATTGACGGACTGAGTAAGAATTCAACAGGCGGATAGAATCTTACGTAAGTGCATTTATAGGACGAATGCGTGCTGTTATTTGAGGAAGCACAACAGCCGATATATGTGTCAGAGTTGGCGAAGTATGATAATGAATTTGGTGGCTGGTTGAAGTCTACAGATAGCGCTCGATCGCAAAAAAGTCGATTCGATCACCGGCTCAGTGTGAAAAGCCTTAATATGATTGTTTTGATTGTTCTGAGGGGCTTTGTTGCTAGGCTAAGTATGGTGGTTTGTGTGACTTGAGGTGCAATGATTATTCGATATGCTAATAGGTGACTTAACAAGCATAATGCACTTTTTTTACCTGTGGGCCAAGAATATCGCCTGGAAAACCCGATACTCTCTTCCACAATCTAACCATTCTGGTTTTTTGACGACTTCTACAATGGACTTGCATTGCGGATGTCGATTATATTTAATCTAGCATTAAGGAAAGCGAAAACCTGTGACCACTGTGTCAATTTTACAGGACCTGAAACAGACAAGTAGGGTGTCGGCATTTGAAATATGAAACATCGCTCACAGAGAGGTTGCATAATCACTAGAAACACGGAGCAAACACTGGCAGGTGCTTCAATATCAGTGCCAAAAGCATACAGGAGGACTGTTGGATTAAGAAGGTGATGTAAGAGTGGCATGGTTAGCAATAAAATTTTATTATTTTATTTTTTTTGCCTAGAAATGTACAAAAACCATTATTCGTCATGCAATGAAAGGATTGGGCAAAAGTCGGTCGTTAAAATGGAAAATGATGGGGAAATGTCCGGTCGTGTATTTAAAAGAAATGAGTGGGCAAAGCGGCGTCGTAAATGAAAATTATGGCGCTCTAAACTTCCAATGGACAAATTGCTAAGTCAGAAATCCGACGGAAACGAGGATCCCTGGCGAGGATCGAGTGAGTGATGCTGTTCAGGCTGGAATATGTTTGTCGCATCTTTTCTGAGGAACAAGTGAAATCGCTTAATACGGCATGCACTTATGACGTCAAAGACAATGGTTATTATTGCATGTCAAAACGCAAAAAGGATCTGAAAGGACTGTACAAGCACTACAAGCTAGTAGAATTAGGCTTAGTTGTGCTTGCCCAACTCGGGATTAGGTATATCTAATAAATCTTATGCAAAATCAATTCTATTTGCATTCGCGGACCTTGAAAGACCAGAAACAGACAATAGGATGTGGGCATTCAATTTCACATATTTGTTGTTTTGCCTAGAAATTGCTTATAAAAGCCATACTCAGCCTTTGTTTTCACAATTAGGAAAAGACCGATGAAGTGATTGTATTTGTGTCTAAATATTTTTTAATGTCACAGAATTTCTATAAGAGGAAGTGGAATAGTACTGGTGATGGGCATGCAAAAGCTGCTGCTACAAAATTACACTTTTAGCTAAAATAATTTTTTTTGTCACATTTTAGCACCAGTTACATTTTTTTCTAAAGTTAAACGGCTTTTGGTGAACCTGGCTAGGTGGGGGTTGGTGGTGGTGCGTACCTAGAAAATATTTCTATTTCAATTTTTTGTTGGTCAATCATAAGAAAACAGTTCTTGAAATTAAAAGAAAGAGAAAAATCTAATATGCTAAATAATGCGCCGACTAAAACTGAATGTGCGAAATAACTATGAGCTTTAAAGGTTGCAACGAGAGATTCACCTATCAGGTGTACTAAAAAAAATCGAAGTATTAGGTGCCGCAATGTTTGGTTCTTTGGTACAAACAATTGTTAAAATTCTAATTTCGTATAGGAAGCAATACGAAATTAGGCCTATGTTACATTGAAATATAAGCAAAATTAATTAACATCACCTTGTTCTTCTTTTAAAGGGGGATGGCCCGATTTAAGGATATGAAGGTTTCATATGATAGATTGGCATTCACACCAAAAACCCCATTTGTAAAGTTCAGTCGATATTTCAATCCGTTTCGATGAGAGAGCGAAAACATGATTTTTAAGCCCCATAGAGTACTGTGTTGTAAAATTAATATTGAGTCGACCACAAAGGGGGCAAAAATTTTCGCACATAACTTCAAACCAAACATTCTTTGCTCTAAGATTGCAAGGGTAAATGAGAAAAATAAAGCTTCTTATGATACCAAATGTTACCACTTCCGGTAAAATCTGGGGCGTCTGGGGACGAGGGCTATTAGCAATTCGGGGCCATGGACCTTTAAGAAAATTTCTGTAGCCAAATTTACACAAGGTAAGAATCGATTGGAGTGTCTAATAGATATGGAAATGAATATGATGACACAATTTTGGGTGCCTCCAAAATATCTCGTTGCACTTAACCAGTCCAAAAGTCCTCAGTGAAATTCTTTATTTTAATCACATATTCTGAATATCACCAGACATTGGACGAAATGTTAACTTTTTGCAAAGGAATTACACACTAAAAAATTATTTTTCAATTCGATGAGGTGTCAGCAAAAAGTTCACCCTTGTGTTTAGGTACATGGGGTGAAATACATGTAATTGTTTGCATTTTGAATATTGCGGCAAACAGGTTGGTTCAAAGTTCTTCTTAGATCAGATTTTGGGGCTTTTTTTCACATTTTTAAATTTTAAGGGCTTCTAGAATGCCTTGAGGATGTTCAGCCATGCAAAAAGGGGCCAAAAAAGAGGAGTTTCAAATATCAGGTGTCCCAAAAAAATCGAAGTTAATGATTTTTGCCCTGATGTAAGCTTTCCATAAAAAAATTAACCCCACCTAAAAGGGATTAAGCTGAGGAACGTTTCTTTGTACAAAAATGTGACCAATTTCTAATTTCGTTATAGGAGCAAAATAAGAAATTTACAGCCTATGTTTTATATTGAAAGATAAGCAAATACAGAATCACCTTTTTTTCTGTATTTAAGACATTTCTGTAGCCAAATACAAGATAAGAAATTTATTGGGTGTCTAGTCTATATGAATATTATTATGAAACAAATTTTGGGTTCTCTCAAAATCTCTTGTTGCACTGTAATCACAAAGAGTTTCTTACCATGGATACATGGGATAGGAGATGACTGCAGGGATTCTTATAATGCCAGGGTTTCAATTCACGTCATATATGCATGCAAACACTGTGTAGTCATTACCCTCAATTACATTAACGTCTTGTGAAACACCCCTTTAAAACAATGTTTTCAGTGCATAATTGTTCCATGCTATATTCTCACTGGCTTGAAGTAGAGAAGGGTAATATAAATATGATATTTTTTTCTGAGAAAACCAGATCAAAATTCAGATTTTAAACCTTGGAGGTGGTTTGTTTTGTGTGGAGAAGAATTATCAAGTTTTGGTTAAAGTTTAAGAAAAGTTTGACATTTGTCGTCAGTTCAGTGTGTACTCTGGTATTCACAGGATGAGAGTCCATACTCTTATGAACGTTATTTCAAATATTCACAGTTGAGGGAAATATCTACCCCTAATCTAAGATTGATTATTAACACTAGAAAAAAAAGCGGTAACTCAAAAAGGGATTAATTTTAGGAATTAATTAAACATGGTAAATGCGGAAACTGACTCTGCCAAAAAGTATCTGAACATGAATGAACCATGTAAATTTGTGTACTAGATGCAAAAACATACCTATCCATATCTCTCAATGCAATGCCAATTAAAGTTAATTCTTTTTAAAAACACACTACAAAAATGACAACACCAATAAAATTTCTTCTTGTTAACAGGTTGCAAAAAAAATTTTGTTGATTTTCTAACTTTATTAGGTAAACTTCAACATGGTTGCTTTCAAAAGTTTGGTGATCGGTAACATATTGTTTCCATTTGATAGATGATAATTAATTTAATCTTTCTGCAGTGTGTCCGGAGCACCATAACTTGAAATATCCCAAAGCACCAAACGGATTTTAACAGGTGATCTCGTATAAATGTACAGGGCTATAACAAAACTTACCACGGGCTACATTATTAAATGAGAGCTCTTGTCGCTAAAATTTAATCAATCATTAGGTTATTCCCAGAGAAAGTGTATCACGTCCATCCCACAAACAAACAGTTAAAAATAAAATTCACGTCAATAAGGTCATTGTGATCCCATAAAATTCCTACATAAACCATCAAAAACCCTTCTTTTACACTCATTTTAGCCCACAAGGAGTAGTACTTACAGCAATTTTGGCATGATCAGGAAATGTCCTATGGGGTGTATTAACATCTTCAAACACTGTTTTCCCTAAGTACTGACAGGTATTTAGTACACGACCATATAGGTACTGACAATACAATGCATTGTGGGATTATTCAAAAATACGCTCTGGTTTATTACCAATACTGCACAAACAAATAGAGTGGCATTTTTAAAGCTACAGCATCAATAGTGCATTGGCTCGTGAGCATCTATATATTTTTTTTTTTCAGGTACATTACAGTGAATTATACTAGCTATAACAAATGGATGAAAAACGTTGGGTGAACATTTCCCCTAGTATATGTGATAAACATGACCTTTCAATACTATAGCAAATTTCAATTTAGTATCGGTCACTATCTGACAACTTTTTGTTTGAATATATATACATCGGGAGGAAGGAAACAAAAACCCATAAACAATCATCTCAATTACCCTAAGGATTGAACTTTTTCATATTCCAGGATAATCCAATATGAAACAACCCACTCACCAAAGATCCATTGAGAGATTTCACCCTAAATTACCCCCAAAACTATGACCGACCGACATTGTTTAAATTAGTGACAGTGGGCAACATCTCTAAAGTGACTCCAAAAAAAAAAGGCTCGGATTTGGCCAAAATTACTGTAATTTTGATTTAGATGTACTTTCTAGGGTTTTCCTTAAAGGTGCATTGTTGAAATCGAAGAGTGTTGATTAATTTATTTAAATTGTTGAGGCGGAGTACGTATCCCTCTCTACAGGGAAAATGGCCTGTGAGTCTATGCAATTTATGCATTTTCCGGGGGGTGCTATCGTGTGCCGATTATCTCACAAGGGAGCTGGTCAACCCTCTTGCGATGTCCATGCTTGGCAGACTGTCAATATATTTATCTAGAATAAGTAAGCAGAATAACCTGTGACCACTTTGTTCAATTTTAAAGGACCTGAAACAGACAATAGGGTGTCGGCATTTCAATATGAACATCGCTCACAGAGAGGTTGCATAATCACTAGACACCACGGAGCAACACTGGCAGTGTGCTTTCAATATCAGTGCCAAAAGCATACCAGGAGGAATGTGGATTAAGACTGATGTCAGAGTGCCTGGTTAGCACTAAAGTTATTATTTTTATTTGTTTTGCCTAGAAAATTGTAACAAAACCCAACTTCGGTCCATGAAATGAAATTGATTGGGCAACGTCGGTCGTAAAATGAATGATTGGGCAGCCCTGTCGGTGTAAAATGAAATGCTGGGGCTAAAGTCGGGCGTAAAATGAAATTAGGGGCTCTAAAACGTCCAATGGACCAAATTCGTAAGTCAGAATCAATTACTGAAACGAGGATCCCTGTGCGAGGATCGAAAAGTGAAGTGATGCTGTAAGGCTGGAATTATGTTTGTCGCATTCTTTTCTGAGACAAGTGAATCGCTAATACGGCATGCAAAAATTATGACGTCCTAAGGACTGGTTATATGCAGAGTGTCAATAACGCAAAAGATCTACAGAATGTACAAGTCACTAAAGCTAGTAGAAATTTAGGCTTAGTGTGGCTTGCCCACTCGAGGATAGTATATCTACATGACTATTATGCCAAAATCACTTCTATTTGCATTTCTGGGACCTTTAAGGACCCGAAACAGACAATAGGATGTGGGCATTTCAATATTCACAGCTTTTTGTTTTGCCTAGACATTGTATAAAAAGCCATACTTCAGATTTGTTTTCAAATATAGAAAAGTTACTCCGATGGTTGAAAGGTGAGTTATTTGTGTCTAAATATTTTTCATGTCACAGAATTTCTTAAAAAGAGAAGTGGAATATTACTGGTGATGGCTGCAAACGCTGCGCTAAAAATACTTTAGCTAAAATACTTTTTTTTGGTTCACATTTTAGCACCAGTTACATTTTTTTTTAAAGTTACACTGCTTTTGGTGAACCGGTACCTAGAAAAATATTTCTATTCATATTTTTGTCAATTCAATAAAGAAACAGTCTTGAAATTAAAGAAAAATCTTAATATGCTAAATAATGCGCCTAAAAACCTTAATGTGCTAAATAATATGAGCTTAAAGGTGCAACGAGAGATTTCACATATCAGGTGTTCCTAAAAAAATCGAAAGTATTAGGCTGAGAAATGTTTCTTTGGTACAAAAAATTGTAAAATTTCTAATTTCGTATAGGAGCAAATACGAAATTCAGCCTATGATTTACATTGAAATATAAGCAAATCAAAATCACCTTTTTTCTCTCTTTTAAAGGGGGATGGCCCGATTTAAGGATATGAAGTTTTCATCTTGATAGATTGGCCTTCACACCAAAACCCCATCTGTAAAGTTTCACGTCGATATTTCAATCCGTTACGATGCGAGAGCTAAAAACGTGATTTTATAAGCCCCATAGAGTACCGTGTAAAATTAATATTGGTCGACCAAAATGGGGCACATTTTCGCACATAACTTCCAAACCAAACATTCTTTGGCTCTAAGATTTCACAGGGTAAATGAGAAAAATAGTAGCTTTCTTCTGATACCAAAATGTTGACCACTTCCGGTAAAATCTGGGGCTTCTGGGGACAAGGCTATTAGCGATCGGGCCATGGACCTTTAAGACATTTCTGTAGCCAAATACAAGGTAAGAAATCTATTGAGTGTCTACTCTATATGAAATTAATATTATGACACAATATTTGGGTGCCTCAAAATATCTCGTTGCACCTTTAACCCAGTCCAAAAGTCCTCAGTGAATTCTTTATTTTTAATTCACATATTCGTGAATATCACCAGCCATTGGACGAAATGTTAACTTTTTGCAAAGGAATTACACACTAAAAACTTATTTTTCAATTCGATGAGGTGTCAGCAAAAAGTATCACCTCTGTGTTTAGGTACATGGGTGAAATACATGTAATTTTTAGCATTTTGAATATCTAGAAAACAGGTTCAAAGCTTAGATCAAATTTTGGGGCTTTTTTTCAAATTTTTAAATTTTTAATGTCTTCTAGCATGCCTTGAGGAAATGTTCAGCCATGCAATTAAAGGTGCAACAAGAGATTTCACATATCAGGTGTCCCAAAAAAATCGAAAGTACTGATTTTTGCCCTGATGTAAGCTTTCCATAAAAAATTACCCCATCTAAAAGGATTAAGCTGAGAAATGTTTCTTTGGTACAAAAAATTGTGAAATTTCTAATTTCGTATAGGAGCAAATACGAAATTCAGCCTATGTTTTACATTGAAATATAAGCAAATCAGAATCACCTTTTTTCTGTCTTTTAAGACTTTTCTGTAGCCAAATACAAGATAAGAAATTTATTGAGTGTCTAGTCTATATGAAATTATTATTATGACACAATATTTGGGTTCCTAAAAAATCTCTTGTTGCACCTTTAATCACAAAGAGTTTCTACCATGGTTACATGGGGATAGGATGATGACTGCAGGGATTCTTATTAATGCCCAGGTTATTCAATTCACTGTCAT
>JAMKCH010062674.1:0-22592 GCA_023653785.1 Ophioderma brevispina
TCCCTCACCAAACACTGCAACATATTAAGTCTTACGGATCAAAGTATTGGAAATTAAATAGAAAACAGCAGGCGAAATTTACCAAACACGTGGGAGCTCTCGATCTTTCTTTTTTTTACTATTTTCTAACTTGGGTGCAGAAAAGTAGAAGTATTCAACAAAATCTAATTCACTCTTACAAGAGTTAGATTAGCGACGAACGGTGAGGGTTAAAATATAAACTAACAAATAAAATAGCGGAGATGTCGCCTGTAATTGAACACGAATAAAAGTGCATTGCAATGCTTGGTGTTACCATGGGAACTCTATTGTCAGTGGTCTTGGTTTGACAGTGGCAGAGTAAAAACACAACATTTACTCAAATCCTTTAATTGTCTCTTTGAACAGACGCGCGAATTTCTCAGGGGGTCATATAACAATGTTTAAACAATATCGTTTTTAAAAAAATACATAATGTTTTCAAAGTTTTAGAAATGAAGTAAACCAAGAATCACAAGTTAATCCACAGCAGCAGGCAACGAAACAGATGTGCATGGATTACACCAAAACATCAGGTCACGCAACTGCTGCCAATTGAAAACAGTGACATTTACTTGGGATTTCCAAGAAAAATCGAAGACCGTACGGGAAACATACTTACATCCGTATCCATTTGATATGTGACCCGTACCATCTTGCGAGGTTGAAAAAAATTCAATCAATTGAGGCGCAGGGATTTGTTAATATGTTATTGTGCGGAATGTTAAGGCCTGAAATACTGGTCATCCCGCTGCGCCCGGTAATAGCCGTCGCGTCAGGGGGAAATGTTCCCCCTCCCCTTACTTGTGTTTAGACCATTGCTTGAGCTGAAAACGCCGTCGCTAACATTTTTAAGGTATTTTTGCCGAAAATGGTACAAACTTAGTGCTTCTCCCCCAGTGTGACCATTCGACCTATGTGGTGACCTTTGACCACAGATTGTTCTGTGCCCCTGTCAGTAGTTCTGCGAAAATTGACCTCTAGATGACCCTGTTGGACCTTTGGGTCACTCTGAAACCCTGAAAACAACGTCAGGACTGTCCGTACCGGTCGCCAAGATCAGCCCCACTCCCTCCCCGGGGGCATTCGTATTTTGGAAGCGAGCCTTATGTAAGGCTGGTAATAACTTTTTCAGAATCGTTTCACCTACACCCAAAAACACCCCATTTTTAAATTTCACCCCAAAAGACCCGCTTTTGTGAAAATCTTACACTACATCCCAAATCACGCTATTTGGGGAAATGTTTGAACAATTTCACTCAAAGGACCTCTATTGTTAGAAAATTTGGGCAAAATATGTCACCCAAAGACCCCATTTTTTGGAAATGTTTGCCAATTGTCGCTCGGGGGAAAAACCCCTATTTTGGCTAATTTTGGGCTTCGCCTCTCACCCAAAGACAACAATTTTTCAGTCCTTTGTCACCGAATTGCCCATGGGTTTGGGAAGCGCGAGCCTTACACCCAAATCCATTTCATATGATGAGTGCCCCCCCCCCCGGGATCAGCCCATAGTGAAAAGCATAACGCAAGGCATAGCCGACGGACAGACAGGGGGGGGGGGGGGACACGAGCAATGGTAAAAATGAGGCGCGAGTTCTTGAAATGCGAATAAATTACAATGGAGATCTTTATTAAAGTTGACAAACTACAAAATTTAAATATTTTGGTAAACCGTATATATCCAATAAATGTAGGCCCTACACAATGGTCCGGCTATTGATTGTAATAATAATACCTAACCACTACTAAGAATATTATATTTTTTAGAGTTGCAATAAACATCATCATAAAGTCAACATTAATTTTAAAACATTAACGGGAAATCGGGATTTGAGAGGCTAAACACAATACAACAAAAAATTTGAAACCTGGAAATTCCTTGTTTGTGTGTGCCGGGTTGGTGCTACCTGAGCCCACCGCGAACACACTGTGTGCGTGCGAAAAAACCCAGGTGGTCGTCACAGCCGCTCAGGTCCCAGGGCCCGTTTTAATTAAATCCTGCGCAAAAAGTTTAGCCGTCGCCCTGATTGGTTCTGGCAAACACCTATACGCACATATAGGCCCAATAGTATAGTTTTGACCTGGAAATTTTTGGTAACAAGCTGTGATTTTTGCCGATGTTCAGGCAAATATGTTTAGAATCACTGATAAAAAGTCCCCAAAAATCCCCGTGGCATCTTCAAAATCCAAGATGGCGTCCAAACTGGCGCCATTTTTGATTTTGTTTCATTAATTTCAAGATAGAATAAAGGAAGGTATCCAAACTATGTTTTGACGGTATCAGGATTACCTATGAAAAAACACTATATAAAAGATGATTTAAACCTTTGCAAGTCCTTCCAAATCCAAAATGGCGCCCAAAATTGCTATGCCTTTCGAATCCGTATGGATGAAATATGGAAAATGGTCAATTTTAGATAAAAAATTAGGCTACAGGAATCATACGATATGGTTGTACTTCTAACACCCAGACTAAATAACTAGCTAAAGAGGCAAAGTGTTTCGCCACAAATTATCCAAGCTATGCAATATTACATAATTAATTCTTAATTTCATCATCTGTCCACTAACAGCTGTGGATTTATTAAACCATCTCCTTAGTCTGAAATATGCTGAAAGATTCAAAGTGTAAACTGAAAATGAAAAGAAAAGTGGAGCTGAAGTTAGCACTAAGGTAAGATTTCAATTGTGTGAAAAGAGAAACAGTCAAAAAAAGCTCAAAAGAAAAGAAACAAGGTTGATCATGCCACGGGACTCCTTCCGGGACCTCAAAGTCATCCTATGATGTGGCCAGTGGCCTGTGGCTCTCCACAATCGCAGCCGGATCGGTGTGAAGCCCCACCACTGATCGTGCGATGGAAGCGCTTGTATGGCCAACGCCAGATGTAAGTCTGCCGAGGTGGACACATGCCCTCCCACCAGAGATCACTAGCCCCGAGCTACAAGATTGGCTGTCCCAAACTGCTTTAGCCAAGGTAGAGGACGACCACTGCTGAGATCTCTGTATAGTCAGGGAACACCTGGACTGCAGCCTCATTGACTGGGCGCGAAGCCAATCCGTGGAACTATCTGATCCCCGAAGGGTGTTTGGGGTGGAACTAGCTAGGCCACAACCCAGGTTCATCACACCTCCTTGGCGAGGCTGAAACTGAAGTTCCTCCCAAGGTGCAGGAGTATGCCAAAGAGGACTGGAAGGTATTATAGGCCGTCACAAAAGGCAACACTAACAAGTCTACACTACATCATCAGAACGACATCATCCCGTGGAGTGCACACCGTGACTCCCAAACAGGTGCAGCAGTACTCTGCAGCCAATAATGCCAAAGCAACAGCCTGTGTATGCAAAGCGGCCCCGAAACGAAAGACTCACCCAAACCAGCCCCTGCGAGGGCCGCTGAGGAGACCGACATTAGGTGCGTCTTGGCAGCGACTGCTTTGGTGTTGTGTGATTGAAAGTAAGGCTGCGGTCCATCGTGACACTAGGGCACTCCGGTGCCGGGCCATGTGACATTGCCCATCTCCATTCTGATCGTTAAGTTTCATTTTGCGTACCGAATTTGCGAGGTGAATGAAAAACAGAGCTGACGACCCTTGGCAGCCGAAGCAGGTTCAAGCGCCGAATCGGTGGAAGATGGAAGAACTGACACACAGTGGCTGTCCCTCTGAAACACATGCATACAAGGCCCCAAAAAGGAACAGCAGCCATTCCAAGTGCTGTATCGTTGGCAGGAGCACTGCGAACAAGCCCATTTGGCCACATCTGAGACGCAACAATGGTGAAAAGACTGGGCGCCAGGACAGAAGCACGAGGGACACCGCCCGAAGCCGGCGGCCCTCACTGCCACTACCCCACGATGTCTCCAAGACGAACGATCTGTCCCGGATAAGGCGGCCAACATGAACCCGACAAGCCCGACATCAGGGAGGGAACCCTGGACAGCCCAGACGCTAGACTTATTATACGCAGCAGTTAGATCTATGAACAGGGCCGTACGCAGGATTTTTTTTGGGGGGCGGAACATTTTTGTAAAAGTGACCTAACCCCCAAAAAATGCTCCCCCTATGTGAAGATCTGTGGAAAAAGTGGACTTTCTTGTCAAAATTTTCTCTAAATTTTGGACCTTTTTATTACAAAATTCAGGAAAAAAAGTGCACCTTTTGTCCCGTTTGT
Source organism: Ophioderma brevispina (assembly GCA_023653785.1). Classification (NCBI taxonomy): domain Eukaryota; kingdom Metazoa; phylum Echinodermata; class Ophiuroidea; order Amphilepidida; family Ophiodermatidae; genus Ophioderma; species Ophioderma brevispina. The sequence continues at coordinate 4,190 of JAMKCH010062674.1, forward strand.
GGAATTTGCGAATTGTGTTCCCCCTCCGTACGGGCTGTATATTTAGACCGCTCCAAAACCGTCTATTACGGAAGACTGTTCGACGTGTGTGGTTAATTACGCAATGTGATTGTTGGACCATATTGCAGTCCCAAAATTGGTGCGGGATCCCAGCACAGCCGTTGGAGTGTGATCGACCGGTTTTCTATGCTAGGAAAAAAAAACAGCCAATCAACTAGAGGCAACTGTGACAGAGCGTTTTTGATTGGTGGTATCACCCCTCTCACCCTATCAAAAATTGTGTTTGTTTTTCTATTAATTTTACAGGAACTAATTAAATTGCCCTAAAATTTTAAACCAAAAATGTACATTATTTTCGTATGCTGCGTACACCGTTGCCATGGTGACGCGGCAAACTTGGGAAATTCCTTACTCATGTATTGGGAAGAACAAATAAAATTTTTGATCCAACACCTCTAATGTGAAGTAATTATATTCTAATATTGAAGGGCTTGATAATAGAAAATATTGCCCGAGCTAGAAAAATATTGTATTTGGCGGAAAGACGGTACCCTATTTTCTAACAAGTTGCAATAATCTTGTTTTCATACAAAAAGCCATTCCAATATTATTATTATTTAAATATCAGGCTTGACTAAAACCAAACCTTTCGTTGACAGTGTTGTATAGTCCAACTGGCGAACAATAAAAAGTGTTTAAATAATGATTCTCGCTAAAAATGCCGGATGCGATATATTAAAAAGAATATTGTATTGCTTCCGGGGACTTTTACCAAAAAGGACATACAAAGATTGCTTTGCACAAAGGGGGTGGTGAGCCCATTCCAAACCAGTCGTCCGTGCTGGGCAGCTGAACATTTTGAATATTGACACGGAATAATTATTAGTTTGGGTGCCTTGTATACCACACATAAGGTCAATTCGAAACAAACACTCCGGCAAAATATCAGTTGTTGGATTGTGAGTGCTATTGGGTGGTTTAATTTTGTCCTACTCAGGGCCACACAACGAATGAAATGACACGTCAGTCGTCTTGATTTTTAAATAACCCGCCTCAATGAATACAAATTTTCACCTAAGCGCGCATTACATTATGGGAAAAAGAGTATCTGTATCTGAGCACAATGATCCAGGTGCACTATTATTACACCTGGCCACCTCTACACATACATCATTTGTATCCTACCGATTAGGGTATATTCAAAGCGGCACCCACATTATGTGGAAGTAGCGGAGGCCGCCATTGCTTTCTAATTGTTGGTAATGGTACTCTATGTTTTCTTTTTGGTCGGCAAACCATGCGCGACGATGAATTTTAAGATTACGTAACGTTTTTGCTCTCTATCTATATAGAAACTATTTTTTCACGGTTGCGTGCTGGGTCAAGCCTGTATAAATAATAATAACATTATCTATGTCATTACAGAGCCATTTTTTTATCTTTTTATTTATGACCCCATATGATGGTTTGGTAGTTTGAATGGGTAAAAGTCCCCTATTGCGCAAGCTGGTGAACGGCAAGCAATGATGTCCTAAGGTGTTAAAGAAAGTGGAAACTCTGAATTAAATGTGGATTCTTTCTAATTCTTACTTATTTATTTTATCTGGAAGTATCATTAGGTTGCAAATAGCTTATACAATATATTTAATGGTATTATTGATTCCATACTTTTAAAAGTACTAATGTGTCTGATTTTTTCTGAACACTTGCGGCTTCAACATTTCTGCAAATATAAAAATGGCGGCCATTTTGGGCGCCATTTTGAATTTTGAATACTTGTCATTGTTGAAACTCCTTGGTTGTATTTTAAATAATATAATAATATAATACTAATATACTAATAAGCACTTATAATGCGCCATTTATCTAGAAAAACGAAATTCTAAACCAAGGCGCAGGAACAATAAGAAAACAAGACAATTAGGACAAATACATGTAGGACAATCAAAATGATGGCTGAAATAAACATTTTCAACTATCAAATTGTTTGACCTTTACAAGAAGCAGAAAGAGTGACATATTAAACAGTTTAAAACTACAAAAATAATGTCAAAAATAGAAATAAAAAAACCAAAATCGTTTTAGTCATTATATGCAGTTTTAAAAAGGAATGTTTTGAAGTCCAGACTGAAATGATGAACAGAATTTGATTGTCGAAGAGCAGCCAGGTAAAGATTGTTCCAAAGTTTTGGTGCGATAGCAGAAAAAGCACGATCTCCAAGTGAAGACATGGTACGTGGAACTGTGAGTAAAGATTTGTCAGCTGACCTTAGAAAAGTGCAGGAGTATATGGTAAAAGGAGATCAGTTAAGTAAGAGGTGCCATTATTGTTCATTCCTTTCCAGGTCAGAACATGTTTTTGTAATGAATTCTTTCACGGACAGGTAACCAATGTAAGACTTGAGAATATGTGTTATTTGGCTCATATTTTCTTCCGAGTCTTTGTAAAACAACGTGCACATGAGTTTGTCAAGCTAATTTTTTTGAGTTGGTTGTTCATTATACCATTAGCAGGGCATTTCCGTTGTCCAAGCGTGTGTTACCAAAGCATGTAATTAAATTTCTGCAGTTTTCTTGGAGAGAAGTTTTCTTATGCTACTGATGTTCCTTATTTGAAAATAGCCGATTGGCACACTTTTTTAATATGTTGTCCATTGACCAAGTGGAAATCAAGGGGTTTATTCCAATTACTAACAGTGGTAGAAGCAGGTATGGTTGAAGAGCCAATCTAATACTTTCTGTTATGATCTGGTTTTGAGAAGTTTTTGGAAGACACAAAAGGAGTTCAGTTTTTATCATCATTTAATTTTAATTTGTTGAGTGACATCCATAACTGATATCAGATACCATAATTAATCCGCTTGCGCTAAACTCTTCTTCTGCCTCAGAGCATTTACATTAAATGACAAATAGAGTTGTGTATCATCAGCATATGTGTGTGCGTCCACGCCCTGTAACCGAGCAATATTAACAACAGGAGAAACATAAAATGGAAAAACAAAGGACCTAGCACAGACCCTTGTGGTATTCCAAAAGAAGAACAAGCAGAGATGACAAGTCATTTCAATGCTAACAGTTGGCTTCTTTTTGGACAAATATAAGAGATCCTTGAAGAGATCTGAACCCCTGCACCATTGCTTCAAGACGCGACAGAAGCATATTGTGATCATGGGTGTCAAAGGCGCAGATAAATCCAGTAGTATAAGAAAACAGCATGTTTTATATCAATATTTCCTTAAAATATCATTTTGCAACTTTAAGTATATTCCTCATACCGCAAAACATATGTTTGGATACGTTTGTTTTGTTTTTTAACATGTATAGTTCCAAAAATAAATAAAAATATATTAAAACGCCATTTTGGACGCCATCTTGGATTTTGGAAATGCCACCAGGGATTTGCCCGGGGGAACTTTTGTCAGGGATAGTACACTTGTTCCAGCACCTATACTGAAAAAGTCAGCTTGTTACCAAAAATTGTCCACCTATTTGGCTATATGAGCTAATACTACTGGAACCTAATACGGCATGTCGAGATGACAGTGCAAGTATACCGGAACCATTTGTTTTGACTACTGTTTGTGGGAGTACTTCCCCGAACTGGGGGAATTTTGAGGACGTTTCCCTACAGATTCGGAGAGGGTCACGGGATGGGGTTTGAAGAGTATAGTGGATATTTCAGTCGCTTAAACTTTTCATACGTGGACCCGAGGGAGGGGTCTACTAAAATATCAGTGACAGTAGGGAATATACATAATGCGATTGGACTGCGAGAAATAATAGCACTGTGGATATCGTAAACACGCTCGGTAGGCAGAGGATAAAGCACTACAAATTAACTTTTAACTTTTTTTTTTGATTGGAAATAAACAAGGCGAGGTACTTCCAGTAAAAAGGATTTCAGGTGCATAATCACCAGATTAAGATTGAGCGTATTTTTTTCATGACGCCAAGCAAAGATACTCGTCCTCTTTCACGAATATAATACAATTCTTAGCTTTAATGTGCGTTCAAAAAACTTTGACCATATATTTTTCATCATTTTTCGAAAAGGAAAAAACAAGATGAACAAAAAAAATCATGAACGAAAGTGTTTGGCAGACTGTGACCTAAATCTTTGTGCAGAAACAAAACTAGCTTAACCCCCCAAGTAATTGTCGCGTAAACCCCCATTCTTTTGCAAATTACGGTGTTGTTAGCATAGGTCGCTCGACCCCTTCTTTTATATTTTTCTCACTACCTTTGTGGTAAGATGAAAAAAGAAAAGCGGTCCCGCAATAAGTTAGGGATCATGGTTCTCACAAAAATTGTTAGGTCAAAGCATACCAAGTAACTATCCATGTGTGTTTTGTTAACATTAGTTTCTTTGTTTCAATTAAAGGATGAAATATACAGTCAAAATTCTTGAACTCACAGTAGAACAAGTTTATTTTTTATCGCGAACGATGGCCAGCCTAATCCCAAACGGGATAGACGTTTCATATAGAAGTCCCCAAGTATCAAAATGAGTTGCCATTGATTCCGTCCGGGCGCTACTGCACAACCATCATTGACAGTCCGACGGAATCAAAGAACAATGCTTATTTGGTTAACTTGAGTACTTCTAGGTGACGTTTACCCCAAACTGGGCGGGGATAAACCAGTCTATAACACCTGACATCTATCCAACTGCATGGACAGTAGTAACCAGGTCGCAGTTCCAACCAAAGAGGTTATCTATAGATAGAGAGGCACAACCGTTACGGACTCTTTAGAAATACAGTCTAGCCTGTTTTGGACCCAAGAAAACATCGAGTACCAACAATAGAAAGCATGGGGCCTCGCTCTTCCACCTACTGGGGTGCCGCTTTGCATATGATACACTAATCGGTAGTGAAACAAATTATGGTATGTGTTAGAGGGTGGCAGGTGGTAATAATTGTTACCTGGATCATTGTGCTCAGATCTCTTTTTTCTCATAATGCAATTCGCGCTTAGGGAAATAGATGTATCATTGAGGCGGTTTATTTAAAGCAAGAGACGGAGTGTCATTTCATTCATTGGGTGGCCATGGGTAGGACACGATTTAACCACCCAATAGCCACCCAATAGCACCCAAATCCAACAACTGAATTTTGGGCGGATTGTTTGTATCGAATTGACAATGATGTGTGTACAGAACCCAACATAATTCCGTGCAATATCAAAATGTCGCCCCAGCACGGGCGACTGGTTTGAATGGGTTGCACCCCCTTGGTTCCAATAAACAACGGGGAATCGAAGTCATTTGTCCCGCGGAATACCAGGGTGGTTACTCAAAGAGGTTTATTTAAGATAGAGAGGCCAAACGTTACGTAATTTTAGAATTCACCGTCTCGCATGATTTGCCGAACCACAAAGAAAAACTAGAGTACCAACAATAGGAAAGCAATGGCTGCCTCCGCTTTTCCACATACTGTGGGTGCCGCTTATATACACTAATCGGTATGATACAAATTAATTATGTGTTAGAGGTGGCCAGGTTAAAAATAGTGGACCTGGATCATTGGGCCTCAGATTATCTTGTTTCTATAATGCAATGCGGCTTAGGTGAAAAGAGTATCATTGAGGCTTTATTTAAATTAACGACGGATGGGTCATTTCATCGTTGGGGGCTATGGGTAGGGCCATAATTTGACCACCAATAGCACCCACACATCCAACAACTGATATTTTGTGCGGATGGTTTGTATCGAATTGACATGTGTGTGTATACAAGCACACAAACTGATAATTATTCGTGCAATATTCAAAATGTCAGCGCCAGCACGGAGCCTGGTTTTGAATGCGTTTAACCCCCTGGATTTTCTTGTCAAGACTGCCATTATTTGCTTGAGTTCAATTGTATGTAGCATAGTGTATGTCCCTTGATCAATGATATTCAAAAAACTTGGTATGCTTTTATTCTTTTCATGAAAATGTGCAACCTTTACATTGCAATAAACAATAAAATGGTATTATAAAATTTATTATATTTAGAGTGTAAACAGGGTTTACTTCTGTTAGCATGATTTCAAAATGAAACAAGTTTTACTTTGATACCATGGCCAATATGGCAATTTATGCTTTCACCAGCCGAAATCGAAAAATATTCACCTATTATGAAATGCATGTGACAACCGGTGCCGAACAAATTTTAATTCGAAAAGAAAAGAGGTCAAATATTAATATGATTCGTTATGGGTGTTGGTTCTTCACCAAGATGTTAGGTCATAGCTTGCCAATCAAAACTTCTTTCATGATTTTTGCATCTCGTTTTCTTTTGCATAATGATGAAATATATCGATCAAAGTTATTAAACTCCCAGCAGAAGTTGAGTTTTATTTCTTCGTGACTGAGGCTGAAGCTCAATCTAAACAGGGCGGTGAAAACAATCCCCACGCTTTTACACGTCATGGACAATACAGTGGTTTTGCAGTACCAGAGAATTGACGTTGTTGTTCCTATTCATTCTATTCAAAACGGGCGGATTTGCTTATAATTCAGACCAATTTATTTGTGGAGTCATGGAAGTGGGTACATCTCTTGGTCACTGATATTCAGGGAAAAAGGGGATGACATTTGAATTATTTCCCGAAATGTGGCAATACGACAAGTAGAACACGCGTAGAAATGGTTGAAAATTTTAGACAATTTATTAGCAAAATTAGTTAATTGGAAAGGGGGGCGTCGCCTTTGTAACGCCTGAGATCTTGCCCCTAGCACAGTGGTCGGAAAATTCAGTGTATGAGACATGTGCGCAAGAAGTGCTTAAGTTCATTTTTGGGGGAAATGGAGTTAGAATGGTTTTATTCGCCTGTGGGGTAACAAAAAAAAAAATTATTATGATCTTAACTCTTTTTAAAGTGAAGTCTTTCTTAGGGGGGGGGGGGCTGATTTTGCATTGTCACCAATATGAGTGCAAGAAGTGCCGAAGTCAAGAACTTTTACACCCAATATCATACAGTGTCCTCAATGAAAATAGTTGTATGTTGATACTCTAGTACCAGATTACCGTATTGAGCCAACTTTCGCTGTTAAATGGGATACATTCTCTCGGGATGCATTGTAAGTACAAATCGTGTTACAATCTATAGGAGCTCAATGTGGTGCAAGAAAATGTCTATGTCCCACATACATATACAACTTCTGCATAAACAGCAAGCAACTGTCCATAATGCATATGTAAGTTCCTTTCACACATTTTTCTTTGCAGTGTTTACGAAATCACAAACATATTTTATACAAATTTCTTTTAATTAGGCACTGTTTGAAAACATTTAAAGGCCCGTACAGAAAATTGGCTTATAATAGATTATAATCCTCAATATACGCCTTGTGCATTGTACATTTCCATGGTACATTTCTAGAGAAAAAACCCATTGAAGTGGTTCCAATGGATTAACTGAGCAAAGCACAGAGAACAAGAGAAGGTTTCTAATACCTTATCAAATTGGAGCGCCACCTATATATACATGCGGACAGCCTTTTCTTGTCGGTTGAACGGTTTGTCCTCAGAAATGAATGAGTAGGGTCGATGTGAAAAATTTTTTTCTACAAAATTTTGGAAAAAGGTTACAAAATTGCTCGGTAGCCGGTTGGACATTACAGGGTTCCCTCACCAAAAAACTGACAACATTAAGTCTACGGATCCAAGTATTGGAAATAAATAGGAAAAACAGCAGGCGGGAAATTTCCAAACACGTGGTAGCTTCTCGATCTTTCTCTTTTTACTTTTTTTAAATTTGAGTGCAGAAAGTATGCAACGAAACTCTAATCATTTCTTCAAGAGTTGCATCGCGACGCAACGGTGATGCGTTAAAAGATAGAAATAACAAATTTTACAATAGACGGAGATGTCGCCGTTAATGAACACGAAATAAAAGTGCATTGCAATGCTTGTGTTACCATGGGAACTCTAGGTCAGTGGTTTTGTTGACGTGGCAAAGTATAAAAACAAATTTACTCAAATCTTTCATTGTCTCTTTGAAAGACGCGCGGAATTTCTCAGGGGTTGCATATAACAATTTTTAAACAATATCGTTTTTTAAAAATACATAATTTTTCAAAGTTTTAGAAATGAAGTAACCCAAGGAATTCACAAGTTAATCCACAGCAGCAGGCAACGACCCGCTGTGCATGGATTACACCAACATCAGGTCACGCACTGCTGCCATTTGAAAACACGGACATTTACTTTGGATTTCCCAAGAAAAATCGAAGACCGTAGGGAAACATACTATACTCGATTCATCTGATATGTGACCCCGTACCATTCTTGCGGAGGTGAAAATTCAATGAGGCGCAGGGACTTCTGTTAATCATGTTATTGTGAGGAATGTTAAGGCCTGAAATACACTATTGTGCGTTTCAATACATGAATGAAATTGTATTTAGTGGCAGGTGAGTGAGTTATATGACCGAAGTGTCCTCCAAGATAATCCGGTGTGGCACGTGCATTTGAATTCTTTCATTTTCCCTCTCCGACTTAATTGAATAGGTCCAAAACTCCAGGGGGACGAACGTATCACGCGAATCGACTATACAAGCATCAATAGGGGGGTTCATTTTGTACAGGAATGTATTTGAAATATATTCATCTTGTCACCATTTATTAATAAACAACAATATATCAACTCAATGCAAAATTTAACTTATTATTGAAGCATAAAGCAACTGAAAACTAAATGACCTCAGATGACACAAATGACCTTGTTTGACCTTGAATATAATTGATGGTGACATTGTTCCATAATATTTGTGCCAAGTTACATGCTTTTATAAAATGCACAATTCTTACAATATACTAATGTATGCCACTATCTGTTTAACTGCAAGCTACTATCTCCTCAGGCTCCTAATTCGTTTCCAAAAGAGATTCATCATTCAAAATGGCGTCTTCCGATGTGTTTCTCCTCCGACCAAAGGAAGAATCTTCTTCAAAAAGTTCGTAATTTGAGACCCACTGATACCCACTGCCCCCCCCAGTTTTTCGTCATTTGACCTGTGAGTGACCTCTTGACTTTTTTCAAAATGTTGATGAGAGCCTTTGAAGGGTTTATAGTTTCCAGAGAATGTCCCTTTAATTGACCTGTCCTGACCACTGACTCCCAACTTGTAAAAGAAACGCCGTATATGGGTATGGGTCATTAGTTCGCCTTCCTGACAAAATTTGGCGGGAATTTGCCCAAATGGTGAGCCACTAGGGAGTACTAGTAGCATTTTAAAAAGAGTGTTTGACCAGAAGAAGAGATTGACAACCACAATTGTAGAAGAAGAAGACCCAAATAGATGCAAGACCCTGCCGTCTGCACAGTCAGGGTAAAAAAAAGAAAATCTACAGAACAAAGTAAGTGCAATAATAACGTTTTATGAATCAGCGAGGTGGGAGCACTTTCAAAGATTTCTTTGAAAAAAATTCATGAACAAGTGCAGCAAATCAAATTAACATAAAAAACAAGTAAAACAAAAAAATCACATTTGCTGTTGCTATGGGATGGGTAGCCAAGCTGGCTAGGCTTTTTGTTTAAAAAATGCCACTGTCAATTCTAGCTTGATACCCTTACATTTGCAAGGGTTTGACAATATGAAATTTCTTATCTGTTTAAAAATCGGCGTTTGGTTGCACAAAATGTTGAACATACTAAGAAACACAATCTTTTTCAAAAAAGAATATTCACGGTCGCTAAGCAGTCAATTCACTGAACATCTTACCAACATAATCCTGGAATTCACAGTTCTTTCCCATAACCCAATTATGAAAGAAGACATTTAAATTTGCATTTCTGCTGGTACACCTACCGTTGGTAAGTTGTTTCAGTCTGAATTTAAAAAATGAAATAATATGAAAGTTTAAAAGGCTTAGCGCGATTTGCCTAATCCTCAACATCGACAAAATCATCAAAATTCGCTATTTTTATATGATTTGTCTGGCATGGATATGCGAACATAACCTGCAAGTGGGTTGGCTTGAAAATCATTGTATGAAAGACAATGCGCACTTTTTTTATCTGACACGTTTCGTTCAAAATTCCGACTGAGATCAAAAAAGCCCTTTCCCGGTGAATATCACATATTTTCAGCGTGGTATTGTTCACCATGATCAATAAAGTTTGACCTCACATACAAACATCATTGATCTTTGTTTTATAATTCTTTAGGTGTAAACCGCAATCAGCTTTTTTTATTTAAAAAAGAATTTTGAGTTGTTTGGAGACGGGTCATGACACAGACATCGCCTGATAAGGAAGAGGAGGCCCTCTATATCATCATAGTTATATTTCAGAATCAATTTTAGTTGGTGTTTTAAAAGTACTTATCATGTACGCAAGGTGTTTTTTTAGCCCCAAAACACTTATATCAAGAAAAATGAGAATAAGTCGCGAAACTTCAGGGGCATCTCTCTGAAAAAAGCAAAGCTTAGAGCATGCCTCCATTTCATGAGCATTTAATGGCTTATATGAATAAACAGACGATGTTTTGCATACTGCCCTTTTTCAATGAGCTTGTAAGTGACGCCGAAAGATAGACCTATTGTCCTCCATACGCTACAAAGATGTACATGAGGCAGCCCTTTATAACAACAACCCAATACCTATTAGCTAATACTGCCTAAGATTTGGATTAATAAACCCGCCTTTACCAGGGGGTTAAACGCATTCAAACCCAGTCGTGTTTCCGTGCTGGGCGCTGACATTTTGAATATTGCTTGCAAACGTAATAATTATTAGTTTGGTGGCTTTGTATACACACCTTATGTCATTCGATACAAACCTCCGCCAAAATATCAGTTGTTGGATTTGGGTGCTATTGGGTGGTTAAATTTTGTGTCTACCATGCCACACATGAACGAACTAACGTCAGTCCGTCTTATTTAAATAAACCCGCCTCAATGAATCCATCATTTCACCCGTACGTGCAGCATTTTGGGAGAAAAAGAGTATCTGAGCACAATGATCCAGGTAAACTAATAATTAACATACAAAAACAACAAATTACAAAAACCTGGCCACCCATAACACATACATTAATTTGTATCAACTCCGATTATGGTATAATTTGCAAGCGGTACCCACAACTATGTGGCCGAAGCGAAGGCACGCCATGGCTTTTTCTATTGTTGGTCCTCTATGTTTTCTTTGTTGTCGGCAAAACCTGCGAGACGGTGTATTTCTAAGATTACGTAACGGTTTTCCTCTCTTCTATATAGAACCTCTTTGGTCTTTACAACCAAGCAGACTCTGGAATACCACACAATGGCCCATGACCGCGGCTATTTATCTCATGAGCAAGTTAACTACACGATGAAGCTAATAAATTACATTCCCATGGCACAGTTCAATAGCTTTCATTCACATTGTATTGAGCAAATACATCGCCTGTATTTTAGTATGATTAATGATACCCAGAACATGCATGGTCAGGCTGTTGTTAACATGTGCTCATCCAAGGCTACTGCACTGAGTCCTTGGATAGATGAGCATGCCTTACCGCATAGTGATGTGGTATGTTTTGTATGTAATAGTTTGTTGTTGTGTTTTTGGCAATTCCATTTAGTGTTCCTCGGCACCCCCAAGAAACAAATGCCAAAAATGAGGTCTTTCCCCCCAAAGAACCAGAACGCCAACTCCATATGTGTTGCTAAATAATAATAGCGCAACATCCTTGCAACGCGCAATTGTGGTTCTTGAGGGGGAAAGGGTTTCAAGATGGACAATCCCATTACCCTTGAACCCTGTATTAATACTTTATCATACAACAGACTTTTGGGAATTTATGTAAAGTGGGAATTTTTAAAAACAGCAAACAGGTAACTTTGAAGCATGTCGCTTATAAGCAACGTTTTCAAGTTCACCTTCTCATGCAAAACTATAGAGGGCGTCCTTCATTCACTTCATCCGGCGATGGTCCTTTCCTCAAATACTTCATTTTTCACTAGTTGGTGGTTGTTTTCTACAATAAAGCTGGTATATGGAATTGGTAACACACTTATCCCTGATTTATAAGTTTAAAAATGCCATTTCCACATTTTTTTTTTCGATCTCCTCGCAATATCGCTGCTAATGCCTTTAAACATTAAAAAAAAAACTGATTTTAATTTTAATTAAAATTAATATCTCCATTTTTTTTCTACTCTCTAATTCGTTATGCTCAACTTTCAACATACGGATTTTTGTCATGGTTTGTCACAAAAAAGTCCGTGAAATTGCAAGATTGGGATGAGTTCTGTTCATTTTTAGGTACTTTTTGTCACTATAAATTCAATGTGACAACCAGTGCAAAAATTGTATTGGAAGAATTGCATTGTGGGAAGAACACTATACCTCCTCTTTGGATGCTCAACCTATTGTTGTGGCATTACTGTAAAAGTGATAATTTTCGCGTGTGTAATTTTTCGCGTTTCAGTGGTTTTTAACATTTTTGCTTGTTTTTTAAATTCGCTCTTTTCAGCTATCCTACATAGACCTACACACAAAATAAACATTTTTGCGGGTTTTTAATTTCGCGCTAGCTCAGATGCGCGCGAAAAGTGGGAAATTAATGTAGCGCGAAAATTTCCACTTTTACAGTATCCAATGTCAACAAATCAGTAGTTTTTTCTACAAATCAAAACACATTTTATTATCAACAGTAGTAATATGAACCATAATTTCCAGGGGTTATCCACTTTCTGCAAATGGTCCTATGCAGACCTTTGGTTTGCCACATGTATGTTTTTACACATCTTGTCCAACCTAAATCTCTGAACAATTATGAAAAAGACTTTAAAGCCATTGCGTTCATCACCAATATTGTTGACATTACCAAAGTTATTATCATCATCATCTGCACCATCATAAAGGTGCAATGAGAGATTTCACATATCAGATGTCTCTAAAAATTGAAAGCCCTGATTTTGATACTGTTGATTGATGTAAAGCTTCCCAAAATAAATCATTCCCTGGAATGCTCGTGTCACCTGCCATTGCTGATTATCAACGGGAGTCGCAGTTTGGCGATGTTAGGTCATGTAGGGTCATCTGAGGACAGCCTGTTGACACCTCAAGTGAGAAATGATGAATTGTCCTTTGTTTAATTTTAATGAAATTATGTCAAACGTCACATAGGGGTCATCAAAGGTCAATCTGTATTCATTGCACATTAAGTCTTGGCCAGTAGTTCTTTTTGAGTAACTTTGGGTGGCCATAGCATCTTATGTGCTAAAGAAATGTAGTTGTATAGATTTTCACAAAATTATGAGTTTTTATATAGCACTTTATCACCGTAAATAGTCGCCAAGCGCTGTTGCCTATTATTATTACGCTGCCATCAGGGAATCCTCACAATCATCGGGGGGTCAAAATTCACAAAGAGGTCACATTGTTTACACCACATGAGCCTTGGGCCAGTGGTTCTTCTGACTACGTATGAAGTTAATCAGTCAATGCGTATGTGAGAAATGAGCAATTGCTAACCTTTGTTTGACTTTAATGAAATTGGTCAAAGGTCACATAAGGGTCATCAAAGGTCAATCTGTGTACATCCCATATTAAGTCTTGGCAAGTGGTTCTTCTGACCAGGTAAAAAGTTAATCAGTCAATGTGTATGTGAAAAACGAGCAATTGTTAACCTTTGTAAGCCATTCCTCTGTGTCTTCCTGCGAAAGCAAGCATCAGCGACACAAAAATACCGATCTGAAAGGATTAAAAGCTGAGAACTATTTCTTTGGTACAAAATTTTGAAATGAGTAATGAGGTTGCAAATTCTATGGTCCAATATTATATAATACAATTTACCTATTTTTCCAAGATTTGATATTTTGGGACAAGACAAATCAATATCCACTGAAGACACACATACACAGAAATACAATGTTATAATTTTATTTGAATATAAAACACATGTACATAGAAAAACACAATAGTACAGGTTATTATGTGTATTTAGCACAACAAGGATAGTATAAAACTTACAAATGTTCATATATACATGAATAAACATAAGGCATACATAAGAGAAAATCATAATGAACCGTTTTTACTTCAAATCTTGTGGTCAGTATTCACAAAAGAATTCCTTTAAAGTCCTGGTTTAAAGATGCCTGTTCCGATCTACGTTTATCATGTTCTCTACTTGATACGAGACGAAAAATTAAATACAATGATCAGTTGTTTTATTTAATAAATGGAGAAGCTACAAATTGCAAAGACCATAATGAGGGATAAGGTGAAAAATAATGATATTCCCTTCTATCATTAATGGAAAGTACATTAACCACCATAAGATATATGCATTAAATGCATATACATGTACATCAATTACGATTAGTTCCATATATTTGGTTAACTTTCAGTTGCTAACTTCTACTTAATATTTTTTTAATATCAAATAGAAAATATATGACTGGTGTTGTCGTAATTAGGCAGTGGTAAGCAGCAACATAACTTCTTCCTTTAGAGCTAATCAAAAATATCCGAATTCTACCTTAATTTGTCTAATAGATTGGGAACTAACCTGATTCTAATCCAAAACAATGTGTGAGTGCAATAAGGTTGTAAGTTCAACAGCTGCCATGTGATACATCTGTGTGCTGCCATGTATTGGGATAACTCATTTTATCTTTGCTTGAGTCAGTGGCTCTTGAAATATTACTTCAGGTGCATGTAGAATAATTTCAAGAGCCACTGACCAAAGGCAATTATAACCTCATGCTGCTTGTCCATTGTACTGACCACCATCTCTTTGATAATTTAGTAGTATTAGTTACAGCATGAAGTGGAGATAGGTATGCCATGTACTAAGTGTTATACTGGATGATGCCGAAGGCTGACTTCGGTATGAAACTGAACGCATGGCATTTCCCATACCATATCGATACTGAACTCGATACAAGGTGAACTTGGTATGAAAATGAACGCATGGCATTTCCCATACCATATCGATACTAAACTCGATACAAGGTGAACTTGGTACGACACTGAGCGCATGGCATTTCCCATACCATATCAATACTGAACTTGATAACAAGAAATCATTTCATATTCAAATTCCAAATATATGTATGTTTGATGAACAAATATATATACCATAACATTATTGAAAACGTGCCAACTGTTCTCAAGTAAACAACTCTCTCCCCACATTGATAGTGGTATGACCCATACTGGTTTGCTGGCAAGCCTAACATGGGTTTCCACCACTAAATCCATCTCTATAGCCAGCCTATGAAAATGCCATCATCCCTACTTTAAAGTTCATCATATCATAACACAGATTTTGCATGAGTTGGCCAGTAACATTTGAGAAAATGTGAGTGCCAGATGGGCATATGGTATAGCGCCCTCATAAGTTGTAACTATTTCCCTGCATTAAAAGGTACCAAAGTCTTCTAAAAGTATCAAGCAGTGCTTTTCTTCGGCACTGGTCAGTCTCCAAACACAAAGCTTTTGGTCACATTCCTGATTGCTCAATTCCGACCAGACCCACTGGCCCGATTTCAACAGGCAAATTATTCTGTGTGGACCCACAAACAATGAGCCTGCAGGCTGCAGCCTAAATGCGAAGCTATTATTTCACTAACCGATGACCCAGAATTCAAAAGCAATCGCAAAGAAGAATATGTAAGAAGCATGGGAATACTTGGATAGCTATGAATATTTCAAAAGTCAATACACAATAGGTTGATGCTTTCCTCCTATTTTTACTCATTGACATCTTTTGTCTCTCCCACAAATCATAAATAACATTTTTATATCATTTGCCCATTGTACACATCATTTTTGTTTGTAAAGAAAATACAAAGAATACATTCTTTAAAGGAGCATTTAAGATAAGAGCACCTTCTTTGGTTAAAAATATATTGTAAAAATATACATAATGATGTAAAATATACTTTCGGCAAAGTCCACAGTGATGGATCAGAAAAGGTATTGGTTTCACCCATGTTTTAAAGGGGATGACTTGATTTAATTTACTGTGTTTCACAGTAAAGGTACCTAAAATGTAACACTCTGTCAAAAAAATTCAAATGGATTAAACAGCATTCTGTAAATTAATTTCTTGATTATTTTTTTGTTCAATGTTGATCTCTATTGGTAAAGAGATAAATTACAAATTATTAATTTTTCTACCTTAATGTTAGTAGTAGTAGTAGTAGCAAACAAAAGTTCTACATCCGGGTTTGTCCCCGCCAACGGGGGTGGCCAGATTCGCCTCACATTCGCAGCAACCGCCCTTACTCCTTCCTTTCATTTCACCCGATTCAATGCATCCTCAACCCAACCCTCCTACTCTCCTCCTCCACTTGCTTCTTCCATGTCTTCTTTGGACGTCCCCTCCTCCTCAAACTTCCCACCTCTAACTCAAAAGCCCTTAAGACATGCTCGTCATCCTTCCTTAACACATGCCCATACCAACGTACGCTATTCGCCTTCGCCACCCATTCCATCGCCTCTTCCAAACCCAACATCTGCATCAAGTCCTCAGAAAATTATCCTACAGTGTGTAGGATAATTATAGGAAAATTATCCTACAGTGTGTAGGATGATTATCCTACAGGGGGAATGTTAACAGCTGTAACATTTGACACACTGTTACAACTGTTAGAAGTGCAGCTTTATCTGAAAAGTATGCAGTGTACATTGCTAGAATTGCTAGTACCTAGATGAAATGGGAGCAATAGCTGGTGTGTACTTAGAAAAAGTCACATCTGAAGTTCAAAAAAAGACTTGACACACAATGTTACGACTGTTAAATCAAATTGAAATGAGCTCTAATTTCTTAAGCAAATAGGAACACTCAGTGATGTTTCAAATTTGTGTGGGCCCATGTAATCTTTCATTTAGTTTTACAAACAGAACTTTAAACGAGAGCATCAATGATGCTGAGGCTTACTAGGGTTCTGTATTTTATGCCACTTCTTCATACTTTCATAAGGTTGTTGGGGTCATTTATGGTGAAAGGTGATCCAATGGGAAAAACGGTATATGGACCTGATACTTTGAGGGTATAGTAGGGTTGTTTTTATGGTCATGATGAGGCCATTGGGGTCATTCAAGGTCAAAGGAAGTTAGATGGTGATGCTTTGTTGTAAGGATATGATTCTTAGGGTGGGATTGATTGATGCGAAATATCTTAAAGGTCATGATAAGGTCATTAGGGGTCATTTAAGGTCCAAGGGTGTCCAGTGGGGTAAACGCAAGTGTGTGGAGACGAAGCTTGACAAGTGGTTCAGTTGTGATGGAATAGACCAGTCTAACCAGCATGTTTGTAAACATGGTAGGGCTGGTATCTTGAAATAGGTCGGCCTGACTGTTACACAGTGGGCAATTGTATCTGTTGAGTTTTTAATACTATGGGCCATAACGATTAGCAGGAATGGATTCGCAGGCGGCAACAAAGAAGTGCTGTACGATGTTAAACGGTCTAATTTGGTAGGTATTGAAATCATAGGGTCATCAAGTGGTCAAAAAACTGCAAAAAGTGAGGTATTTTTCTTGCAGTTTGCCATTTGTGTATCGAAATGGAAATGTGAATGCGATCATACGCAACAGTCTGGTTCTCTCTAACTAAAACTTGCAAGAGATTGTGAATGCTGTTTTGCAACAACTTTGTTTATGTGTTGGTTTGAGGTCTACTTGCAAAAATGACCAATTGTGCAAAGCACGAAGTCAATTTGGGGGATTGTAAAAGTTAAGAGATCGTGAAGATGTGGACCGTTTTGTTTTATTGAAGGCTTTTTGTGATTGATGCAAGCATTTCACTTTGTATGATATACATATGAAAGGAAACTTCTATTGCATCTGAACGTTATGTCTGGTTTAAATTGGGCTAACTTTGTGAAGGTCATTGAAATGAAAAAACCTAACCATTCTGGAAGATATTACATTGAAAACCTAATTAAAACTAACCAAATTGGCAAACATAAACACCACTGCAGCGATGTATTGCAATTCCACCTTGCCTTTCAAGCCAAGGGGATACGAATGGGGGGGGGGGGGCCAAAGAGGCATTTATATCAGGGCTACATCATGAATATGACAACACCAAAATGTTAGGATGCCCATTTGAAGGGGTAGCAAGTGGACGATAGGGGGGTGGCAAAAGATTAAATAGAGGTCAAAATTTGAAAAAAGTGCCCCATGTTGTTTAATTGCAACCAAAATGTTCGTTATGATCACACCAAGGATTTAAAAAGTATAGTTTGTGCTATCTTGATTTACCCTTATGGAGTATATGCTGAAAACCATTATTGTAGGTCAAGGTTAAAATTAGTTCTACAGGGGTCAAATTTTTAAAACAAGAGCACCGATGGTTCGCGAGGCTCTAAGCTTTAATAGTATCGAGACTTCAGTTTGACAGGGGTAAATTAGCACTGATTGAACTTTTGACATTGACTTGTAGTTGACTGGGGACTGCCATTGACCTC
>JAMKCH010062675.1:0-57254 GCA_023653785.1 Ophioderma brevispina
TGAATCAACATGGAGAAAAATATATATATCCAACACATGAAATTTATTAGTGTAGTAAATAAACGAATGTTTTAGATTCTGCAGGTTGCTTTTACCTACTTTTGTGTTTGCAAAGGGTCCACTTTCAGAACCCTTTGTAAAGAACATGGTTTAACCCTATAGTATAGAGTAGCCCACCCATGCACTCCTGTGTAAGACTATAAATAATGTCTCTCATCATCATAAGTGGCGATTTTGTCTTAGATCTTATCTCTTTTACCATTCCATGGCTTATTATCACATTCATTGGCAAGGTTAAATTTTTCGATCGTAACCGTGTCCCAATTGTGCCTGCCGGTGACAATTTAACGCCATCTTAAACAAAGTTTACATTTATTGCAGGCCCATTTAAATGCCTTAAGTATGCCTCAATGTTTAGATTTGGCAGGCGCGTACTCATTGTCATTGGTAGTGTTAGGCGTATGGTGATTACAACACCTTATTCTATTGTTACTTATACATCTGAAATCACCTCTATTTCCTCCACCTGCCGCACCCATTGGCAGTACTGCTTTTCTACAACGGGTTACGATGCCACCAAAAGAAATTGTAACGAATGAGAATCTCATCGACAAGCTTTGGTTCTGAAAGTCCAACCTTATATTTGATGATTTTTTGTATTCTGCCAAGAAACTCATTGAAGTCTTTTAACAAACCACAAACAGTCGGCCAAGTCACCCAAGTACTATTGTTTCCCGAAAAGTGTTTGGACAGGGTCCTTTTACATGGGCTTTTCACAAATACAATAGGCAAACAGCCTTGCTATTGTCCACATTCCCCTGCACACTTCTACAGTTCAAATTGATGGAAATTAGGCTTGTGGTTATATCATATGAGAACTCAATTCCGTGATGCCAGAAAATCAATGTTTATACTTTTCGAGGCTTCGCTATGTACACAGACCTTTTTTGTAGCACACAAGCATTAATGATTTGGGGATTCTTTTAAAATGTGGTGGATTTCGATAACTTCAGAGACCCGCTTTTTCAAACTTAAAATTCATCGCTTTTTAATTTGTTTTGACCCCTCAAACCCCCGTTCACGTCATATTAGACCAGTTAGATATTAGTTGACACATTCCGCAAAAATAATACAGGATTCATAATGAATTCAGGTATTTTAGGCCCGCAAATCAGGACATTTTCCAGAGTTTTTCCACCAGCTATGAGGTCCAGCGATTCTCATTGCCCTCTTGTGTACAAGAAAATACTCATGTTGGCATGACCTCCTGATTGCTGAAAATTTATCAGTCACGTTGTTCATGTCTAATCCCAGACTCATTGCATATGCTGTATTCCATAGAGCATGACTTGTTGTTATCAAAACTATAGTGAATTTTCTAGAGCGTGTTAGATGGCACACTTAACCAGATTTAGCAGAAACTACACACCATTTTATTCTTAGTTCTTTATGTTTAAAGGCCATATTGTTAGGCTCTTATATTAGGGTTTTAAGATTTTCAAGGGACAGGGAGATTTTCTGAGGATACATATGCAGGAATATTAATAAATATTCACCTTGTCTGCCCTGGAGAACTAAGTAGTTAAAATTTCAAAACAAATATATTTGGTATATGTAATATAACCGTTCTGATGCTAGCCGCTAGGAAGCGATGGACACCGGTCGAACCTAACACCTATAGATGATCATCTATCGCTCTTCTTCCAACCCAGTCTTGTGGCTCAGTTGGTTAGAGTGCCGTCACTAGTAATCACGGAGTCACCGTTTGAATCCGGCCAAGCTCATATGGGTTTTTTCAACACTTTTTTTTGGTTTTGGTGCGCTGGCCATCTCTCCAGGGAGATAATAATTTCTCCTTGTTCTACCTGAGAACTAAGTAGTTAAAATTTCAAAACCAATAGTAAATGTATATTTAATCATAACCGTTCTGATGCTCTCCGCTAGGAAGCGATGAACACCTTTCGACCTAACACTATAGATGCTATCTATCGCTCTTCTTCCAACCCAGTCTTGTGGCTCATTTGGTTAAAGCGCCGTCACTATTAATACGTAGGTCGCCTGGTTCGTCCTGCCAAGCGCATATGTTTTTTTTTTTTCAACACTTGTGTGCGCTGCATCTCCAGTGAAGTTTAATAATATTCATCCTTGTCTAACCTGGAGAACTAAGTATTAAATTTATGCACTTGATTGTTTGTAGAACACCTACCACGAACATTTCTAGGTTTTTATTTGACAAACAAGTATAAGAAACTATAAATTTTTGTCAGGACGAAGCAATGGAGGGCAGAAAAAATGCTAAGTCATTGTTTTATCACACAAAATATGATTTTGATTTATTAACTCTGTGTGATTGTCATTACCTGGTAATCATTCAACTATGCAAAAATGGTATTGAAAAAAACAGGTTGTGTGGCATTTTAACTGTTAAAAATCTTCCTGGTGTCTCTTTAGCACAATATTTTTCAAAATACGTTTTAGTATTTTACAATAAAATGTGATTAATTAACTCTACCACCTCAACCCAGCAGCCAATTAACTTCTAATTAGGTAGGGCATCTTTTTGATCATGTCACAGTCAATCACACATAGATTTGCTTCAGAAAGTGCTCTTTTATGAAGACCTGAAACTAAATGGACAATTACATTTTTTAACCACTAACACTATAACAAGATAAACATCAAATGCATTTACTCACCTCATGATTTTTAGCATATTTATAACCTAAGCAATAGAGGCCTTATTTATGGGTTATTAGGGTTATTAATTTATAGAATTGGTAATGGGTAAAATGGCCAACAACTTGCTAATACACCATAAGCAGTAATATGTTTCATGATCAGAAGTACTCGTTGAGTCAATGGTCCCCTGTGCAGGACTTAATTGACTTGCTAGGGTTCAACTGGCCCAGTGCTTGCTGCAAAGCTACACCATAGCAGATTTGATCAGAAGTTCTCAATTGAATAAATGGGCCCCATGGAGCCGGGATTAATTTTTGACACTTGCTTGGGTCGGATTTACAGAGCCCCCATCTGATTACCGCATATATTTGTCTCCATTTGGTAGGAAGGCCCATGACCATCATACTTTATTCCAAAATTTCATTTGAACATACGAACCATTTTAATATGAGCGAATATTGTGTTTTTATAACAATCCCCCATGCAGTCTGTAAAAACTATTTTCCGGTTTACAACCAATAAACACCATCACCTTGTGTCATCAAAATGGAAAATTCGTCAAATACTGTTTGCTGATGACAAAATACAAGTGAGGTAATTTTGAAGGAGTCACTAGTTTACTAGAATGTTCTGAGCAGTAATTCTATTGGCTCATTACATCTTCTTTCAATAACCAGTTGAATAGCCAATAAGCAGGTTGTAGTCATGGGATAATCAAATGTTGTTAAAATTTTAACTTCAATTTGGTAGGCTGATAAACATGCGCAGGTTGGTGGTGTAGACTTTTCTGATGGCTTCTGATATTATTCTTAATTATTTGCCTATCTTCAGCTGTCACACAAGAAGAGTATATCTGACCAGTGTTTTTACTATCATGAAACCTTAATTTTTGCCAAATGGATTTTTCTTTTAAGATGTACGTATATACTCAAATACATCATTCCAGTCTTAAGAATCATAAATGAATAAAAATGTTATGTCCAATTCACTTTCAAGTATTTGCTGAGGCTGGCGCATGTTTGGGACCGTGGCAACAATCAAACTGGCTCACCTAACTTTGGTATGGAGCCACTGATCACATTGCTCACAACACAAATCCCATGCCGTGTGCTGTTCACAACCATGTAGCGGCCAATTGTCCTGTTTGTTCACTTAAGTTGGGGATGTCCGATGGATCCTGTTGGATGCATGTCTCGAGTCAATCACATCAATGTATTTAAAAGGGGGCCGACGACCTCTGTTTGGCATGTAACTACTTCCAACATGTGACTTCCTGAGACTACTTGATCAATCGCAGTGACCGTGAGACCGGCACATCACTCTCTGACACACTCCATCATCACACCAATCCCTTCGCATCGTCATCTCAACCACTCACCATCCGATGTCCCAGCCCGCCTTTACTTTTTTTCATTTGCTCTAAGTGACTTTAACCACTTCTCCCGGCTGACCCTCTCAACTGACCCTGTCCACCACCTTATCCCACTCAGTCTCCCATGAGATTCTCATCCATATGCCTCTTTTCAGACTCTCTCGTCCTCACTGAAATTCAACTTTTTCGATCACTTTCCCCCTCATACATCCTCCCCCTTTCGACTCCCGTCAATCCTTTTTCATTCCTTCAACATCATTTCATTCATTTCATTTCATTTCATTCCATTTCAATTTCCATTTCATTCATTTTATTTAAGGTGGTTTGTTTCGATTTTAATTTTTATGGTGTTTCTTCTACATTGATATGGAGCCTGGCACTTGCACATAACACCCCATCAAATTCGGTGGAAATAAACTTGCGGGTTTTGATGGTAGACGCATTAATGCACGTTGCAAACCCTATTCAATACTGTGTCTAAATAAGTGGTTTAACCACAAAACGGTGGTTTTTATCCATCAAATTCATTGAATTGTTGGATTATTGCCATCGAGCGCGTGTTTTATATGTCGGCTCTATTTTGCGAATCTAGTCGGCCGTTTTATGTCCGTTTTCGTGGTGCGGCCGAAATTCGGCAATTGTGCTGGAGCTAATGGGCCTTTCGCTGTAAAAGTTTTTATTTTTGTGAATTTTGGTGACGGGAGTTCTTTTATTAATTGACTTTTTGTAATCCTTTTGTCAGTTTTGGACAGCATTTGATGCCGTGGCTTGTCGTCTTCTTACTGAATTGCTGTTGGTTATGTGTGCACCTATTTACCGGTTCTAGTGGGGTTCGTCGGGCGAAAATGAATGGTGATCGTGTTACCAACCTACCATATCTACCAAGGGCTTAACCAGGGACTGAGGTCAAACACAGTCCAGTTCATTTGACTTGAGTTGAGTAGATTTAGTGTAAACAACTTTCCCTGGATGAAGGTCGGCCCGACTATAATTATAGTAGATGACCACAAAAGAATGTTTTTACTTGAATCAACTTGAGTAATGTTAATAACTCGGGTATTTTGCAACTCAGTCCCTCAAAGAATTTTACAAGCAAAAGTACAATTTGGCCTACTTTATAGTGAAGCAAAAAACTTCAAAAATATTAAGTCCGTAACCTTAGCGCAAAAAAATTTTGGTATCGTGGGATCGTCTTGCAGAAGGCAAGCCTTTTTTTCCCATTAGGCATTTAAGGACTATTGCATAGTGTTTATGTTATAGGATGGATGAAAAAGTGGTTTTGTTGTTGCTGGTTTTCGACGGCAACTTTAGAATGTTTTAGTTTAATGCTTTATATTGGTTATTTTTGGAGGTCTTTGATAACAATTTTAGTGTACGCTGCGAAACCTTATCTGGTTGTCATTAGTTTCTTGTTGGCTGTTTTCGATACACGACCTTGCTGCGACATTGTATACCATCCCAGCGGGGCTGTTCCTCTAAACGAAGTTCCACTACGTTGACCGTGTTAAGGCACCTTGAAACTGATGAAGCCAGTTTCTGGTATTTCATCATGGTCCTTGATAGTTTGAAGCCCTTTAATATATTAGGTTTTTTTAGATATAATATTCGATCCTATAAATATGATAACAAAGAGGGTATTCACTTGCGACAGCGGTGGCATATTCGGAATATTTTTTATAACCCTTACCCTGGGATACTATATTCTATTGCGAGTTGGGACAACACACTCTTGCCTTACTTTTGACGGGTTTAGATATTACTTTTGTGTCGACGGTGCTCACTACATGATTGGCCATACATTCGCCTGTTACCTTTTAATATCCCGCTTTGTTAAAATCGGAAAATGTTGAAATAAGTGGCGGTAAGCATAGCAATACTAAGTGGAAATCTTTGGACCACCTCTCCCAGAAATTCATTACATTTTGACTAGAATATCCTAAACATTGTTCAACAAGAGTCAACGAAATTTGTCAATAATAATCCTCTAATTTTGATAAGGATATGTCCCTCAAAGTGGGCCTGAAACATACGAAAATTAATAGAGAATTAAAAAAAACGTAAAACCCGACAATTTGCTTTGCTACCCAGTATGTCATGACCCCTCTGTATCCTTATTATACGTGTGCAACCAAGCGGCAATGTATTGCTGTACAAGAGATCATATACGATTGTTATCAGCATGCTGCATTACAGCTCATTGTAAGGCATTGCCGTGTGAACCTGGAGTGTGAATGTAAACTCTGTTTAGAGTACCATTTGCCGATTACCTTCACAACTAGTCCCAAGAACCACTGGACCGCATCTCCTATTCGAAGTATATATAGAATGGCTCTAATGACCCTATATGGCCTTGCCCCATTGTAATCTACTAATAAAACACTCTAAACTAAAATGCTATGACAAACTAACGAACCACTGGTCCAGGACTCTTACTAGTATGCGCAGAATGAACTATGATGACCCATGTGCCCTTTTGAACCTCTAATGGCCCTATGTGACCTTTGACCCTCATTTGGTCAAAATCGATACTTAAAAAAAAAAAACTCAACTTTGTGGGCTTGTGGGTTTGTCTCCCGGCTATGTTTCACTGTCCTTTCACATACGGATATGATTTTGGTGTGGTGGTAAGAGTTTCGCCGTACGAGGTTTGTGGTCTCGATTTGGAGGGGTCATTTGGGGTTCTAACGGTCCATCCAGGGGTCGTTGTCCTGGTAACTTGCCGTGCTTTGACGTATGGATATGGTTTTGGTATGGTGGTAGAGTTTCCGCGTAGAGTTTTATTTCGCATTTTTCGAGGGTCTTTTGGGGTCAAATGTTCATTCAGGGGTCAGGGAAATTAATGGGTGTTGAGATAAAATAAAAACGTATAATAAGTAAGAAAAATAATAACAAGTCGTAGGCACAAGATACAAGATAGTCTGGGGTTTCTGCATAGTTTTTCTTCTCTCCCCTGACTTCTTCAAAATGGACCACACAGCAAAATTTTTATATTTGAACCATTTAACTGCTATAGGCTATGCGTGGCTTAAAGTGTTACAATAATCCAGTGGTGCAAAAGGGATAGCTATAAGAATAATGAACCGGTTGTGATTTGCTGTTTGCCTTTTTGAAGATTGCTCGATCATTGCTATTAGTTGCAAAGTGTTTAGGTTATAATTATTTTAGTGCTGTGGTGGACTTTGTTCCCACTGACAGTCCCGAAATGGGGTCGGTCGGACGGCAGAGCCCTGTCCATTTTTTTTTTCGAGAAAGCTTTATTTTTAAGAGTTACTCATGTGCGTTCAATGTAATGTAGATGGCTCCGTTTTCAAGTTTAGGAACCTTTAAAAGTTGACTTTACTACTTCGACTTTTCATTTCAATAATTTGTTTTTACAATCTCCATATGTACTTAGTCCCTACTGACAGTTTTCCTTAAATGGGAACTGCAATGGCGTAGCCCTGTCATTTTTTTTTCGGGCACAACGCTTTATTTACAAAGACCCCTCTAGCTCATGAATGCAGTTTCGATAACTATGTATGTGGATTCGTTTTCAAGTTACGAACCTTTAAAGTTTGAACCTTTTACTGCAAACTTTTTCATTCATTCTTTTTTTTTTTTTGTATTTAACAAAAACATCAAAATGGGTACTAATTTCCCTACTGCAGTTCCTTAAAGGTTGTGGAAGCTTTCAATTGGTCTTTAAGACAGTATCCATTGGCTTTATCCCTCTTGAGGAGGTACTACACTGAAATGCTCGCTCTTTTTAATTTAAATCTCCCTGATTCTAATCATTTCTTCACTCCAAGACATCAAATCCCCTGATTCCAAAATCTCAATGTTGCAGCTCTCAAAAGGTCATCCAGGGGTCATTTTCGGTAAACTGTAACCGTGTTTGAACGTATGGATATGAGTTTTGGGTACGGTGTAGAGTTTTCGCCGACAGTTTTGTGGTCATGTTTTTTTGAGGGGTCTTTTGGGGTCAAAGGTCATCCAGGGGTCGTTATCGGGTAAACATGCTGTGCTTTGACGTATGGATCTAAGGGGGGGTGTGATTTTGGTATGGTGGTAGAGTTTCGCCATACGAAGTTTTGTTGGTCCTGTTTTTCAGATGGTGGTCATTTTGGGGTCAAGGTCATCCAGAGGGTTGTTATCGGGTAACGTGGCTTTGGCTTTGACGTATGGAATGAGTTATTGTATGTGGTGGTAGAGTTCGCCGTACAGTTTTTGTGGGCAGCGCACACTAATGCGCTCCCATAGAAATACACGCATTTTTGTACGGGTTCCGGTTTACACTACACAACTCCCTGTGTGGTTGGTACAAAAAAAGCGCTTTTTTTCTGAAGATTTTAGAAATTTTGCTGGAATATGGTTGTTGACCACTCTACTTTTCACGCTATTTCACATTAAAAACGCAATAGCGAAATTTACCACACCCGCATCACTCATAAATACTTAGGGATGACCACCCGTGCACATCCGCGGCCGTATCTTGAGTTTGCGATGAAACCTGATTTTGTTCTCAGTTATGCAATGTTTGAATAGCAATTGTTCTATCTCCCATGTGAATATCGTGTTGATTTTGTAGCTCCCGTTATTAAGAAACTGACCAGTAGAAATCTTGGCTAGCCTTGCACTTTTTTTAGTTCCGTTTGCGTTATTACATAAACGTGGATGAATTATGGTCGCGCCCTTGTGGTCAATTTTTTTTCGAGGGTCATTTTGGGTCAAAGGTCATCCAGGGGGGGTTTTCGGGTAACATGGCTGGCTTGACGTATGGATTGAGTTTTGGTATGGTGGTAAGAGTTTTTCGCCATACGATTGTTTTGTGGTCCCAATTTTTCGAGGGGTTGGTCATTATTTTGGGTGGGGTTCAAGGTCACCCAGTGGGTCGTTTCGGGTAACTTGGCCGTGCTTTGACGTATGGATATGAGTTTTTGATATGGTGGTAGAGTTTGCTTTACGAGTTTTGTGGTCACATTTTCGCGGGGTCATTTGGGGTCATAAGTCATGTAGGGGTCACATTCATTTGGGTAACTTGCCTGTGTTTTCATACCCATTCTTTGACGTATGGATATTAAACACCCAGGGTGCTAATTAGGAGGTCGAATACAGTACCTTGGTTTCTGGTCTGAAAACATTCCATGTATACTCATCTCACGGGTATACTCAGCTAGCTAAGACCCAAGCGCAGCGCGGGCTCCACACTATATATACACTTTCTGCATAAGTTACGTGACCACCAAACATGTCCTCAAAGGAACTTTAGTACTCATATAGGTAGTACATTTACCTCAATGACTAAATAATGACCTTTGCCCCACGTTCAAACCTTTGCATCTATATATTTCTACCGGTGGGTCTGTCTGTCCCGTTCTGTCTGTCTAACTGCATATGTTCTCTGAGACAGAGGATTGCACCTTCCTGCATCTTGGTGGGTGGGTGCCCCTTGACCTTACGAAGACCGAGTTTGTATATGTTAGTGGATCAAAGGTCATCAGGGTCATTCAAAGTCAAGGAGCTCCAATGGGGTAAACTTTTGGGTGCATTCAGGCGAAACTTGGTGGGCGGGGGTCAAAGAAATTGTCTGAATGATGAAAAATTATTAAAGGTCATGCAAGGTCATCGGGGTCATTCAAGTTCAAAAGGAACCGCAAAACCGCGAGGGTCATTCAAAGCCAGGTGATCGCAAAACCACAGGTGAATCCAATCCGTGATCGCCTAGTAAAATACTATTCAAGAAACCACCGGTCCAGACCTCTTATGTATGTACAGAATGACCTCGTATGGGCCCCATATGCCCTTTGACCTCCATGTACCTACTTGACCTTTGACCCCAAAATATCTAAACATTCTTCCACGTTAGTTTATAGCCAACCAAACTTGCTCATATAACCACTGGCCAAGACCCATGGGCTATGTGTCAATTGACTGAATGACCCTACATTACCTATGACCCCACAACTACACATTCCCTAACCATCCCAATTGATGGATTACTGCATACATTGATGCACTCGGGTTTATATCTTGGGAATGAATGGTTCGAGGCTCAAATTTTCAGTAACGACAATTAGAACAATACGTGGCCTTTCCTCCTGAATCAAATCGATACTACTACTTAACTACTTCCGGGGGGGGGTCCCAAAACGATCGGAACAACGCCCTTTATTTCATTCATTTTCGATTCATTTCATATTCTTTGACATCTCTTTTTCATTCCCTTCACAATCTTAAACCCCTATCCTTATCTTTATCTGCAATTTTATTATAGTATTACATTCACATTAAAATGTTCTGTTTACTTGACCATTTAATTTTGAAAAGCGTAATGTTGGCTATAGCCTTGTTCCTCTGAACGAAAAATATATGTTGTAATCATGTTGTAATCAAGTGGAGCACCTTTAAAGGGGATTAGCACACTTAGATTAACCTAAACACTGGCTCAATGGGAGCTGCCATTTGCCAACAAATAAAGCAGTGTGCAATGAATGTTCAAATTTTTGCAGATTATAAATGTGTCTCACATTCAAAAGTTGTCTTAGGTCCAAATGCCACCGCAGTTAACATGACAATCGATACCCCGTGTAAGTCGATCCTTCATTGTGCACCTCTTCACTAGGATGTGGTAGAATCTTGAATCTGAAGCACGTATGGTATTCACTAAATTGTATTGAGGTTAATCTTGAAGTAGTTATTTCTTTATTTTGAAATAATCACTGTGTAGTTTATTGCATCATATTTCTGGAGAAGCACCGAGTGTATTGCAACCATCAATATGAACCATTTCTTAATTCCCTTTCATTATGCAATTGTAAGAGAATCCGTCCTTTTTATACAGTATATTGAAAATTAAATTTTGAATGGATATTAATGATCCTTGTGATCTCCATTTTGTATGAGTTTACGACATGTAAGGTATTTGAAACAAGAGAACCGAACTCTTTGGGAGGGGAAGCACTTTTATATTTTGTCCTAGTGTAGGATCATTCTCCTATTCAAGTATCAACTTTTGATGACTCAGGGATCGTCATCACTATCACATTAGGGGCACACGTCATCTTGTTGCTATAACTATCAGAGGTTTGCCAGTTTGGGTTTTTCACTTTCATGTGTTTGATCACACCACAATGAATAACTTCCAACTTGGTTGTCTAATTCTCAGTCCTTTTTTGCACTGGTGAGGGCGCTTTTCAAATGGTCTGCCTCAATGAATTTTTTTTCAAAGAATCTTTTAAGGAAATGACCATATCATGTTATGAATTTTTTTTGGCGCTAAAATTATTTGTTTATTATATAACACCATATAGGAATGTTTAATAATGTCATAAATATTAACAATATACTTTAACCCTCGTCACAACCAAGGGAGGGGGTGGTTACTACCCCCCATACGATGATTCCTGTCCACCAAAACGAAAACAAATCGGTATTTTTGCTAAATCTAAAATTGAAAAATAATCATCAAAATCAGATTTTTTGCATGCCTGTAACAAAGTACAGGTACCCTACCATACCCTGCAAATGATCGACCAGAGTCAACTAATAAGGCCAAAATCCGATATTTTCGTCATAACTGTCCCGTACGGACACTTGCTACCACACGATAAACTGAATTGGAGTATTCATATTTTTGAACTCCTGGCTTTTTCTTTCCTTTTCTGGCGAAGTCCTTCCTTGGAAAAATTAACTTATGGGGGATTCTACAGACTTATCCGACACTCTAAAGCTATTTCTTTTTGCAAATTTCAAATCTTTTGACTCTTTCAGATAATTCACTGATAGTGCCTTTCAATCCTTTGCGGTCATTTTAGCAAAAAATAATTTGGCTGAGGTACACCTTCAGGGTGGTCAAGAGCGGTCCCTCAAATTTCGGAAGGGGGGGGGGTGTTTGCACCTTCCTATACTCTACTGTGTAAAATGGCCAAAAATGGTGACTTTATGTTTACTACTGTAAAGCAAATACTTTGTACTTTCTTATTTTTTAGAGTAATAAATGTGTTGAAACCCATCATTGCCAAATATACGTTGACACCCCTTTTGGCGATTTCTCAAATACGATATTTATTTTTGCAGTCCTAACACTCTCCGTTATTGCGTCATATTGTTCAAATTGGTATGTTTGTACTTCATTTGAAGAAAGGACCTACGTAGCTACACACTGATACCACACAACATTTTTGTCCCCTTAATTACAAACACTAGAGGGTGGTATCCACCCCCTTGGTTGTGAATGGAGTAGAAAACTTGGCTGGCCTAGTGGTTAGGGTTTTAAAAAGGCCCACTTAGGGGTTAAAAAGGGGTAATACTCTTAAAATACATTGATTTGTGAAGCTGTTAAAAAGGATGCCTAGAACTCCCAAGCGAAGGGTATTTTTGTGTTCACCATTCTTCAGAACGGCCCCCCCGAGAAGTCGATCGAATGTCGCCGACATAACTAAACTCGGGCCGCTTAACCGGTTTACATCGACCCAATACCTTTCCACATGGGAACCTTAGCAGCCATCATCCCGGACACGCCAGGGGTGGTGGAGCGCTACACATACCTACATTTGGCCATCCATCCATTTTTGTGCAGGACAGAAAATGCTCGGTTTTTTACATCAACAGGAACCTTCCTGTTCAAATAGTAGCGCTTCAAGGCTATCCATGGCCTCAATGACCTTCATAAGATAATCAAGGTGATTGCCGAATCTCTGCGGTAACAAGGAATGGTTCATCTACGTTACCTCGACGACCTGGCCTGATCACTGGGCCCATCCCCATAGGACCTTCACTTCAAATCTGTGGCGACCTGCAACTGGGGAAGGAGTCAGCCCTCCAACCATCGCCAGACCCAACAGTTCCTGGGCTCGGTCATAGACTTTGGCAGAAGGAATGGATGTTCCATACAACCAGCAGAAGAACCACAGCCCATCGTCCACTCTGCACACGGACCTCCTCGCCAGGCACAACTCCAATCAAAACTGTGGGTTAAGCTTCTGGCCTTATCGCCAGTCCTCACACATTCCTTCCCCAATGCCCCTATGTATGAGATACATACAGCTTCCACATTCTATCTCAATTTCATCCCAAGAAGACCGGATGTCGAAGGTATAACGTCTCGCCAAAGGTCCACCACGCCCCTCAGTGGCTTGCAGCCTCACACATTCCCCCCGGGCCTGTCCCGCTTACCACTACCCACCTAGACAATACCACCTAGACGGGCTAGAGCCCACTGGGAAAGCTGGCGATTGGCAGTGTTTTGGACTCCAGCCATTGCAAAGCACACTTCAAACGTTCTGGAGCTGATGGGCGGTCCGTCTGGCATTACTGGTCACCTACTTCCCAGGTCAAGGACCAGATCATCACCCTACGCTGCAACAACACCACCTCACAGTAGTGACTTAATGGTTTCGGTCCCGAAACTCAGTCGTAATTTACGTGCATACTATGTCATGGCCTGAGTGGACCATTTGTCCAAACCACTGTGTAACTGGTATTAAAAGATCTGTTATGTAGACATCCGCATGAGTTAGTATACACTTAGAGTTACGCACGAGTTTGGGGAATGGGCCCCTGGAGGTAACCATAGACTTAAGGACGGATCAGCTGGGACAGAATCTCGTCATATGCGTTCCCCCGATAGCGATGATACCAGGGTGCTGGAGAAGCTCTCGAAGATCCAGCGGTGCCACATGCGTCCAGCTTCCATCTCCAGCCCACACTGCCAGACATAGCGCTCCTGAAAGTACTTTCTCTCACGAAGAATCTCTCATGGTGCAGAACGTTTTACCTGCTTGACCCTCTTGTGAACCGGGACAGACCCAAGTTCCTCTGCGACCATTCAGACCTTCACCTGACTGTATAGCGACTTTCACCAGATCCTACCTACAACAACGGCAGCAGGTCCTTTCCGAAGAGGCCTGCTGGGCAGGAGGCAAAGGCATACCTTCAACGAGAAAAACTTACAATGTCCGCATCAGGAAGTACTCATGCATGGTGCCCAGACAACAGCTTCTGTCCATCATGGCTTCGCACTAACGTGATCACCGACCCCCATAGTTTCTCCTCCCCACTCCCTCACCTATACCACTACTCATCCAAGAATCATTCTCCTCTCCCCCACTCTGCCTTTTCTTTACTGCTCCGTCTTCCCATCCACTCCATCCATTCACACCTAGTAACGGAGACCCAACCCGATACCAGTTTCAACCGTACCTAGCTCTCTCTCTACAAGCCTTTCTGCAAAGATTTCTTTTCTGGATCACTAATTCCCGCATCACACCCTCTCCAACCTACCCTACGCGTTCCTAACTAATCACCCTGTCCTTCATACGATCTCCATACTCCACTTCTCTACCTCCTAACGCTTCCACCCCATTTCACATCACTACCCCCCATCCAACCCTCTCACCTCCGCCTGCGATTTCCACACCCCTCAATGTTCCTCTTCTCCTCTATCCTCCGACTATGCCACCACCTGGGGGATCTACCGTGTCGATTCACATGTCCTGTAATGGACCCTTGAAGCGAAGGTTTCACGAGTGGCCCTCACAGACAAGTAGCTTGTCCAGCAGGGACTTGAACAGAGCCCTGCGCCTCCTGATGAGCCCCGCGTGGAACCTATGGATTCAAGCTAACATGGAAGACCCTACCAGGAAGATGACATCCTCATCATGACTATTCTATTCTGCTGTTCAGCAATGACATTTACAATCTCTGATACAGGTATTTGCAGTGATAGGAAAATTCTGTGTATAATGATGATGTAAATCTAAGAACGTTTCTAAAACCATACCACATAGTACTGTGGCAAATGTCTTCGAAAATTATAATTGCAACTCTAAATCGTGTGACAACTGTACATTGATTTTCATTTTACATGTATTAATTCTCATCCAAGCAAAGTAACACTTGGTTTTGTGAGAAATGTATTTGCTCGATGTATCTAATGATGAACTTCCTTTTAAGGAAAAATTATTGATATGATTGGGAAGTTAAACAAAGGTTTCAAAAATTGCCCATATCAATATTCGTAGTCTCAGTAACAAGGTAGATCATGTAAGAGTTTTATACACTCAAAATAGTATTGATGTTTATGTGTTACTGAGACTTGTTTAAATGATGGTATACATTTTAATGACAGTGAGGTTCTATTGATGTGTACCGTTTATGTAGACTGATAGAGTGCACATGCGAATGGCGGTGTTTTGTGCTATATAAAAGAAGATGTGGTATTCAATGAGAATTCTAATTTGCATAACAATGGCCACACACAAAGCATCTCCTTCGGTACGTTATAGACCACCAGAATCTTCTGATGATAAATTGACCAGGTTAGATTCAATTTTCCGGACTCCACCACCTATAATGATGATGTTAATTGTGGGGATTTTAATTAGATTTATTGTAAAGAAAAACCTAACTCTAATAAAATTAACACTCTTGCTTCTCATAGTAATAGGAAGCAGCTCATTCATGACTACACTAGAATAACAAAACTACCAAAACAATTCTTGATTGCTTTTTGTTCCAACCAGATAAAATTTCATTTTGGTGTTACAGTGTAGGGATTCTGACCACTCACTCGTTATTTTTACTCGTTTTTTTTTAAAGAATAAGAAAACTAAAGTACCACCTAAGATAGTGAAATCAGATGCTTTTAAAAAACTTTTAATGATAATGCTTTTGTTGATACAATAAGAATAATGAATTGGAACACTGTTGAACATTGCAGTGATGTTGACAAGCTACTGCACATTAGGGACTTGTTTGACAAGGTTGTGATACAAATTGTCCTTGAAGGAGAAGAGAGTCAAGGGCTCACTTCCTGAGTGGGGGATTACAAGCAAAACCTATGAAGCTTTCAAAGACAGGGACCACTAATTCTCAAAGGCTCATAAAAACAAATGGAGATCCACATGACTGGGCAATGGGTAGGCAGTTAAGAAACCAAGTAAATAAACTGAACAAATCATTTAAAGAACTACTGTAATAATGCTATTAATGAAATATAATGATACTAGAAACCTTTGATAAATTCAGAATTTAATTCCAAAGATACATCACCTGTAACTAATTCTTAAAACAAATTCAGGTTTTACTTGTGGATGATAATAAGATTGGCAGTCAATTTAATGGGTATTTCACTTCTGTAGGTAAAACTTTGGGCAAATAAATTTAAAATAATAACTAGTACCTATAACAATAATAGTGTTATATTTTTAACTTTAACCCTGAGATTACAACTAATTTCAATTTTGATATATAACTGCCTGTGTTTGGTATTTGAATCATACGATGGCTTTAACTTTTCTAATAATAAGCTACAGGTCTTGATAATGTTTGGTTATCAACCTCCTCAATTGTCAGCACCATCATTTGTGTACCACCCACTTGCATAATTGGTACCTTTTTTTTGATCACTTCAGTTTTCCCGTCTGATTGGAAAAAAGCTAAGGTTACAACTATCTTCAAGGAGGGTGACAAAAGTGAAGTTAACAACTATAGGCCCAATTCTGATTCTTCCATTTTATCAAAATCCTTGAGGCGTGCTGTACATTACCAGCTTTACCATTACTCTTTTTACTCATAATAACATGTTTGAATCAATTTGTGTCAGGTTTTAAAGTAAACACAAGTAACTATACTACTCTTTTAAATGTAAATGACATATCCTTACTAACATCAATGATAGGAAAGTAACAGGATCTATCTTCTTAGATCTAAATAAGGCTTTTGATACTGTAAATCATAATCTACTTCTTAGTAAATTAAAAGAAGTATGGTATCCACTGTAAATGCATTAATTGTTTAATTCTTATCTAAAAGGTAGATCACAAGCTGTTAATATGAAATTCTGTACTTTCATACTTTAAACAACATGTATTGATATTTGATACCTCAAGGATCAATTCTTGGTCCTCTTTATATTTTTTGTGATTCCTTTACAACCTGAGCAGTTTCATGCAAATGTGTTCTGATGCAGATACACTACCCTTTAGGTCAGTTCAATCTGACCCCTAATTAACCCTACGAATGACTTTAACCTAACCTGACTAAAATTGCTCATTGGTTCCAGTCAAATAAACTTACCTTGAACATAAAAAAAACTAAATTCATGTGTTTGGCAATCAACAGACACTAAATAATTTAAAATATTCCGGTAATGTCTGAAATGTTTCTATTGAAAGAGTCAAGTCATACAAGTATTTGGGTGTTATTTTTGATCCGTATTATTGTGGAGCAATCATGCCGATTTTGTTTGTTTCAATGTTTCCAAGAGAATTGGTTGGTGTAATCAGGAGAATTAAGCATTATCTTATCTTCCTCATACTACAGTCAATATGCTTTGCCAAAGCCTTGTCTGTTCCTCATTTTGACTACTGCAGTTTCTGTTTGGTCCAATTTCAATACTAGGCACCATGATGATCTCCAAATTTTGCAAACAGACTTGCCCGTGTCATTTTGTCTGCAGACATCAACCTCGTGGACAAAAGATGAAAGACCTTGGTGAACTAATCTGAGTAAAGATGAATATCAGATCTTAATTTTTAAACTTTAAATCCTTAAGCTTTTTTTGCCTTCCTGATGTATATCTCCTCTTGTTTTACTTTTAATAAACCAGTGCAACACATGCTAAAGTCAGCTCGTAGTCCAGGCGTCATAATATGTTGATCATTCCATCATGGAATACAAAGCATGTAAAGAACATTCCAGTACGAGCACTGTACTCTGGAATAATCTACCAAAAGTCCCTCCGAAGTAAATTAGATTCCATTAGTTGTTTACTTTTAAAGTGCCATAACCACATGATAATCCCGTTTTTCATATTTTATCATGTGTATGTAATATGAAAATGTGTGTCTGTGATTGGAAACGCATGTGTGGGTGTGGTAGGTGTGACATGCATGCATTGTGTGTATGTGTCAATGTGTATATATGTGTGGTGTATGTATGGTGTGTAACGTACATAGCACCTATTTACAACAAAATTGGGTTTAAATATGCATATTAATTATTACCATACTTATTTTTCTGTATACCTTGTTATTACTGTTAATATTGTTATCCAGGTCTTCTGGAGACTAATACTTTTGTATTGAAGGACATTTCCTGAATAATAACGATTAAATAATACTAATATATGTTGAGAGCATTTTTTTCCTTACCATTTTGGGCCGCCATTTTGAAAACAGTGCACTCTATCATTCAAAATTGTGACTGAGAATTTGACTGAAGCTGAAAACAACTCCTTTATGAGTATATTATCAAGGTCCCTTTGAAATCACACGCAACATATTTTCTGAAGTATTTTATACTTACTACTTTATTCTTAATAATTTTTAATCATTTTGGCTTGTCCATTTTGAAAAAAAATGCCACAATTGTTGAAAACCGTGACGAGAATTTGATATTACGTTGAAAACCACGGAATCTGTATTCATCAATAGGTCCTGTCATTGAAAACCAGACTAATCAATTTGGCTGAAGCACTTTATATACTTTTATTTTTTATTTTTTTTTTTACCATTTTTGGCGGCCATTTTGAAAAAGCGCCCGCAATCGATAAACATTGTCACTGAGAAAAAATTAGGACAAACGAAGTTTGAAATCAACTTCCTTATGGGTTCAATAAACAAGGTCCATGTAAAATATAAGACTTGGCAAACCTGAAGTAGTTGACATGTGCCCCGTGACTATATGTACTGCTCAGAGCCTGCCTCTTGGTTTGGAGAAAACCGGTCTCCCCTGAAGAGGAAAGTTACCTGTGGTAATGTATGGAAAGTGCCCTCTAAATCAAAATTAGGGACAAGGTCATATTCCTTCCTATCACTATGCTTCAGATGGCTTCCAGCCATTTCCTAGTAACTGCACAGGCGGGATAAAAATACCACTATTCTTATTCCTCGCTGTCTAGTTCAGTGCAGGGGTTGTGGTAACAATTGGTTCGGGATGTGATTTACCGCCTGTCAAATCATTTCCATATTAAATTGCAAAACTTTGGACTCGAAGTTCAGGCCTTACTCCTCTATGACTGAACTGAGACCAGATCGTAAACTTCAAATTCACCTTGGGAAGAGGGACACTAATAAAACCCATACCTATTACCTTGGATCAAAAGATCTTACCTGTTGCACTAACTTCACTACAGGGCAATGACCCCTCCAAAATTACTGAATGGGCATAACATGTGTCAAAACATGATCTTGATAAATTTTTGATTAACTTTGTCACCATCAAGGACACTGAACCCTCCATGGATTTCCTAACTTTCTCAGACTCGGCATCTCTCTGTGAATCGCCCTGGGAAACTAACTTGTGGTCTAAAGGAAACAGCAAACATGTGGGAGCAGACTCTGTTCTAGCCATTATTCCCCCTCAACTTCCAACGTACAGCTTGACTTTCATGACCTGAAATCTTGGAAATATGTGGAAGTTATATAGGACTTAAGGGGGGGGGTATCCCGCGGTCATGGGAAATTTTGTTCCACTGCCAAAAAGTGAGATTATTGTAAACAGGCCGTATGCCGGTAAAGTCTTAGCTTTGAAATACTTTTTATTTGACTAAAATCCGACTTGGTCCGAGATACGACTGATCAAAGGATCGGGAGGCGAACAAAAAAACTTGGCAAAAGCATTTTGTCATAGACTTTGTATGTATTATTAATTTCAACCAGTGATAATTAACAATATTTTTCAAAAAATAATTCATAGGCTGTGGGTGTGCTTTCTTGTCAAAGTCTTGTTTGAATTGTTAAATAAAATCATAAAGATTAAATATAGCTCACTTTTAACAGACTGCGATACATTCGGAGGGATTGTTCTTGATTTCCTCCACCCCCCCCCAAACACACAACAACCCCCTCCGCTCCCACCACCACACCCCCCACCCTCACCCCCCCCCCTGCTATATTTAGCAAAATTATTTTAAAAATTAATACAAGTAATTAAGCATCTTTTTCAACCAAACTTTGATTACAAAATTATGATAATTATACTACACATACAACATAGTAAATTATTACATTAATTAGTAAAGTAGCGCCATCAACGTTGCACAAACTTTTAAAGGCCCTATATCTCAGTTGTAAGAAAACGCAAAATAGCAATTTTCAAACAAACGTAATAGAAACGAAAAATGGTATAGGAATGACATTTGGAATAGATGTTAGGAAGACTAAGCTCTAGAAAACCATGTATTCCCGATTTTTGATTTCCCCTTCGTTTTAAGTTATTCAGTAAAAAGTGCTTATGGGCTGGATCACGGTTGCCATGGCAACATTCAAAAATCCAGAGTACATGGTTTCCTCCGGAATGTCCCAGAGAAACATTCTCCCCAAACCCCATTAATGTACACAAAACGGTGTTTGATTACGTTTGTTCAAAATTTAGCCAATCAAAGCCTAGCATGCGTACCATGGCAACAAAGATGAAAATTAATACCGATTTGAAAAGCTCAGGTCAAGGCACACGATGGTATATGATAGGTATACGGTGAACATTTTGAGAACATATCTGAAAGTCGCTCCTCGAAATTTCCAGAAATAGCGGGAGAACCCACCCCTGTAAAAACTATCCCCATGACGTTGGTTGGCTAGCAGGACCTTTTAGTATGGGTCATGTGTTATTTAAGGATTTTTTGTAACATTTTGATTTTTGTCTTTTTTAGGTAAAACTGAGGTTCAAAGGACACACGATTTGGTGGTCCATTTTTCGATCCAAACTGTGCAGCCATCTTGGATTTCAAAATGCCGCTATTTTTAATATAGTTTCCCTCATATCTCCGTTTGTGGGCGACATTAAAAAGTAAAAATTGGGTCTTTATACCCATTGGGATGTAATAACGAGGTTTCTAAGACAATATTTGAAGTGTAAATCATAATTTTGTTGGCGGCCATCTTGAATTCAATATGGTTGCCATGCTTATATAATTTTGCCTGTATCTTGTATTCTGAAGAAATACAGTACTAAAACCGGTGGCAATACCCATGTTGTGATACTGGGGTTCTATATAAACCATAAATTAAAGTTGCCAAGACTTTATGTTTGGGCGGCCATCTTGAATTTCAATATGGCCGACATGTGTTTTTAAATTCACTTTGGCCTGTATTTTGACTTATGTGAAATAACATACGGGAATAGAAATGGGGGTGGTATTACCATGTTTGTGGGATGCTGGAGATCTTCCAACAATGTCACTTCACTAAGTTGGTCTAGTTTGTTTTACTGTATGATAAAAACAGGGAACAAATAACATTCCATTGAGCAAAGACCTCAGTCAAAAGTTGGGCAAAGCTGATTATATGTCACCCCACATTCTTTAAGTAACCACCAAAC
The DNA here is from genome assembly GCA_023653785.1 of Ophioderma brevispina. Classification (NCBI taxonomy): domain Eukaryota; kingdom Metazoa; phylum Echinodermata; class Ophiuroidea; order Amphilepidida; family Ophiodermatidae; genus Ophioderma; species Ophioderma brevispina. The sequence continues at coordinate 21,353 of JAMKCH010062675.1, forward strand.
CAACGAACTGGTCTGCGTTGCCCAGCTCAATAGCTGAGCAACCTCGCAAATGGTCGTTCAAGGACATTGAAAAGGAGTCCCAATCGCTCTGTTAAAAAAAAAGAGATTGAAAAACATACGTCTAGCCCGTGGGTGGAAGGTTCAATTTAAACCACCCTTCTCACAAGAAGAGCTTACCTCTGCTATCAGCCAACTAAAGAGTGGAAAGGCCCAGGGGCCTAATAATATACCAGCGGAGGTCCTGATGCACTGCGGCCCATGATGTCTTGAATGACTCGGAGTGCCACAACATGTGCCTTACCAAACCCAGTCCTACCAAAGATCTGGGGGAGGGCTACCATCATCGCACGCCCCAAACCAAACAAGCTGTTGGACAACCCCAAGAACTACCGCCCAATATCACTAATGCGATGTTTCTTCAAAAATCCTTAACGAGGCGATCCTGGACCAGCTGGAACCAGTCGTCGAATCTATCTGCCTGACCAACAAACAGGATTCGGCGTGACCGGAACTGTAAAACTCGCAAATGGTATTGAGATAGCTTGAAAAAGCGTCGTTATAAGGCAGGCGTCACTTGGTGGACCTTACTGCAGCATAGACATCGTGTGGCACCAGGGCTTGACACAAGCTTCTCAGCGACCAACGTAGATTGTCACCTTGTACAATTCATATATGCAACATTTTGCCAACCGTAGCTTTGTTCTTAAGGTCAGCGGCAGAGCGTAGACTGCGTCGCCTGAGGAACGGAGTCCCACAAGGATAAGTACTGGGCTCCCATGCTGTTCAATTTGTAATCAGCGATCTAACCTCAAACACATCCAGGAGTGCAATGGTTTATGGGGTGTATAATAATATAATAGGGCTGTGTTGAGATAGAGTGTATCGCGTGCGCATGGCTACAGAGCGCCTAGCTCTGTAGCCATGGAGCGTATGATCAAGGGATTATGGTTGATAGAGATTACTTTTTTGCAGGGGAAGTTTCTGGAGTTTTGAGTTATGCACAGGTAATTTAACAGCAAGAATGATTGCTGTTGAACTCATTTTTTTTCTTAATTTATCCAGGATATTACTAGAATCTTTTGAACAAAGGTTTAAGAATGATTTTTAATGTCATGGGACCGAGACTGCCATAGAGTAAATGATGTAGCAGTTCACAAATTACCGTTGGAAATCCCCAATGCCACATCGAGAAGATCGTGTCAAACCTCCCATGTATAGAACCACGTGTATAGCTCACATCTTGATCGATTACGCTGTCACAACAGAGATACAGAATCCTTGCTGCTTTCCCGTATTGTAGTATAAACGGTAACGAATGAATAGTTTGGTGTCATGTCAGGTACAGGTCACGGGTCAGGGTATCAGATATCAGTTTGCTCTTCGGGGGCGACCGATATATATAAATCCGAATATGTTAAATTTCAAGGTCTGTACATGACCCTTTCTTTTGCCAAAGTTGCTATTATTTTTTTCCAAAAGACCACCGGTATATGTCTAAACAGTACAAACTTACATTTTACCCTACTGATCACAAAAACGACGTACGATGACGATAATCGGTTGCTTTGTCCAATGTAGGATACGTACGTCATTTTACCTGAATGGGTCCCCCGAAAGCAAAATAAGAAAAACCAACTTCAATGCCGTGACGTCATCAAATCTGTTATTTTTTCCAAAAATTGGTGTTATTACCATAATAAAATTCCTTTTTAAGATTCAACATCTGTATATTGTTCTTTAATAATTAATATCAATTGTCCCCAGCATGAATGTGAAAAAAGATGGGTCCATAAGTCTACAAACCTACAACAAAGTAAGCCGGCTAAATACCCTTACCGTGGACTGACATGAGCAGACGGATCCCGTGTTAGTTTTTAGCAGGCTACAGCCACTTGCCCGCGGCGGCTGCGGGGGTTAGCGTCAGATAATATGGCTAAGCCGACGAGCGGCATTTCTTCCAACTCGCAAGAAGCGGGATGAGTAGAAAGTACACTTACTGCAAATATGGCCTACTTGCGCATATCTCAAGACCTGGGAGACTCAAGCTGAGTTAAGCCAAGACCACCGCTACTGCCTTCCAACTCAACAACAGAGAGGCTCATCGCCAGCCTGAAATCAACCTCAATGGAGCGGAGAGCATCTGCCAAACGATCCACACCGACTGATCTGGGAGTGAAGCTTGATCGGGCAGGCTACTTATCGGCAGCATCTCGAGCCATTGGTGACAAAGGTATCTTCGAGGAATAACCTTCTGTGCAGACTTGCTGGAGTCATGGGGTGCTAGGCCATCCACTCTACGCACACCCCCTGGCTCTGGTCTACAGTGCTGCTGAATATGATGCCCCAGCATGGACAAATAAAGGTTGTGCCTGTGACGTTATCAACCGTAATGCTGACTTTGTCAAGGTTTCAAATCAGAAACCGCTGTTATCGGCACCATTATTGGCGTACAAATGAGATGATTTCCCAAGGTTGGATTGGTATTGCGGTACGGACACCCGTTTGGTTTCTTTTGTTCCTAGCCAATCGATTAAAACAGGCACAAACATCTATAGGTTTCACACAAAAAGCTGGACATAGTACTCAACGAGACCATGAGAAGTATTACTGCGATCAAGCTTTACTCCCAGATAAGTCGGTGTAGGATGCACACAAAAACTGGTGAATAAGGCTCGTTGGGACAAACAAGCACCTGCTGCATAATATGTCAAAGAATCCACACCAGCTCAGCAGACAAGAGACTGCGCTCTCATCGGACCCTTTCTGTCGACATGCTGCCTAAACTCTCCAGCTCTCCATTCACATCTTACACACATGCGAACCTCCTGGAGAGATAAGAAACGGACAAGACAATGGAAAAGAGACAAGACGGGATCATCTTTAACACTACCTCCCCTCCCAGACACCCAACTGGTAGCAAATCTTCCACGTAAGGAAGTGGGTCACCTTGAACTGATTCGGTCGTTTCAACAGCGATATGCACCAATGGGGGCTGCGGCCATCTCCACCCTGCCCATGGGGCTCTCCATCACAGACTGTGAATCACATTCTCAATGAGTGCCCTACCTTTCGTCCACAGTTGGATGTAGACTTCTCAAACCCAACCAATCAACAGTGAGCTGGCTCCACCAACTTCAACATATTTGACTGCTGTCTCATACGCAAGAAGAAGGTTAACACAACTTTGACTGAGATTTTACTCACAAAAAGCGTTGCTACCTTTTAATTAACATTGTCTTGTCAGCTGGTGGAGAATGGATATTCTCTCATTGCATCAATCGTGGCCGTACTGGGAGTTTTCTTAATCTTAACATTTGGCTACTGACTAGACCTACTCCAACACCTCAACAAAGATCCTTTTCAGGACCACCCTATTCTTCTTAAACTAGAGATTTGTGTCTGGGTATGTCACCATATTTCACTTTTTGCTATTAATGTGGTATGACATCTCTAAAGTCACATCTGACTCAAAATTTGCTCTTGATGTCCACAACAATTCATTCTCTGACTCGCTCCTATTATTCTGTAATCGTTTCTTTGCTTGCATTTTCTTCGAGTCAGACTCGCTGTACAGAAGTGCAGCGAATCTGGCCCAATATCATTTCAAAAGATAGATAGGCATTTTGTTCCTGTGTACACAGGTCTATCCCCTTTACCTTTATGGTTACAATGCATTTATATCTGGCTATCTATTACAAACGAGCTACAACTTAAAAAGTGGCAAATTTTGAAAATGGTGTCACAAACATATGGGTATTGCCATATTGTGTGCTTTCTATGTAGCTCACAAGCCAAAATCCAAGGAAAATATACTGAATGATAATGGCGACTATTTTGAAATTCAATATGGGGGTCTAACAAATAAGCCACAATCTTGAACATAATTGTTGGAACAATTTGAACAATTCTCGGAAAACTGTTGCCCGTCTTCGCACACCAATGTAGAAATTGGGTATCCTCATCAGGAGTCTTCCCAATTTTCCCAACATTGATCGATGGGTGTTGGGGAAGGGTAAGTTGAAGTGGAAGATCGGCTCTTAACTCTGGCCCAGGTAAAAAATGTAGCAAATTGTGGTGAGTGTTCCAACTATTTTTTTCCAAGATTGTAGAACCCAGATTGAAACATAATTGAAAAAACATACTTTGGTATAACTATCTTTTTTTAGCTTCCTATGTAGCTAGGAAAGCCGAGATATTGGGAGAAATGTATTAAAATAGCAGCCATTTTGAAATTACAAGAGGGCGGTCAAACAGTGATAGAAAAAAAATGGGAACCGTCAAATTCAAGTTTCTAGGTGTCAATACTACCAAAAAAACAAAAAAAAAAAGATTTTAGGCTGTATGTTATTTACAATGTCAAGATTACAGGGCAAAGTGAATTTAAACATGTCGGCCATATGATTTCAAGATGGCCACAAACGAAATTTAGTTGCCAACTTAAATTAGGGTATATGGAAACTCATTATATCAAAAATGGGTATTGCCAGCGTATTCAAAAGTACATGTATAAGGTCAAAGTTTATTCCACATGTCGCCATTTGAATTCAGATGGCCCCCAAACGAAATTAGTTGCAACTTAAAAATGGTTCATCGAAAACCTTAGATCACAAACATGGGTATAGGCACCAATTTTACCCCTCTGTACCCGCACACAAAGAAGATATGGAGGCAAAATATATTGAAAATAGCGGCATTTTGAAATCCAAGATGGATGCCACTGGCGGGACGAAAAAATGGGACCAACCAAATTCGCGTTCCTAGGTGTCAATACTACCCAAAAAAAGACAAAAAATCAAAAAATGTAGGCACAAAATAGCCGACAAATCCAAAAAACATAACGATAAGGCACCATACTATGCCCCTGATGGACGGAACATGACGGAATGTTTCCTTCTTTAGTGCTTAGTACCAAGGACTTTGGAATTATCTACTTTGGTGAGGCCTATTTGAATTAAAAACCTTGTATTCTGGACTTGACTGGTGTAAGCCCGCCCTACTATTGCAGGAACTCACACTTATGTGTGAGAGAGTAATATTCTGCTACTGTGTGCATTTTGCAAATCTTTGATATCGCGTTCATCCCAATGAGTTTTTTATGTCGGCATGAATGCACGGTTTGAACTGGCTCAATTAAAACCAACTGCTTAAGTTGATTAAAGTCTTGGTTCACTTCCTTGGAAGTAAGCCACCTATCCAACATTTGTTTCTGAACCCTAGCAAAAAACATCAGTTCTGCAAGTTTTTTCGCACTCCGGAATTTTTGCCTATATGCATAGGGCACAAATTCATAGGCCTTAAGAATAGATGCTTACTAATCATTATACAAACACTGATCAATGATAGGGATAGTAAATCTCTCTAGTTTCCCAATAAACAACCAGTCTGAAGCAATGTTTGTCCATTGCTCTTTAGCCCCATTCATACTTCTGCAATCTTTTCGAAGTGCAAAAATACTTGGCAACTTTGTTTCCTCTAAAGTCAGAATAAAATTATTTCCTGGTAGAATCAGAGTGTGAGGAGGAGCCTGATGTGCCTTTTGTAAGTTTTCTTGTTCTAGTTTTGTTTGGCTTCAATTTCTGCCAACTTCATTCTTTCCTTCTTTGTAACATGTCTTTTTCTTTGCCATTTTTAATATGTCACCTTTTTCTTTTGTTTCGATTTGTTATTTTGGCATCTCGCTCTTGTTGTTTTAGAGCCTTATGATTCAAGTTTTTTCTTCTCTAAAAGCCAAAATTCTTATAGCTCTTTCTCTTGATTTTTTAAGTTGGCCATTTCTATTTGCATTCCACCGGTTAAATTTCAAAGTCTGTTACGGTCACCTTGGACAAGCCAAAACCACCTCTAAACTACGATTCAAACTTCCTGAATAACTAGACAATACACTGTAAACTTGATTACAAATTTCAAAACAAAGTATATTTCAATGTGTGTTTAATCAAGCGCAATCACTCCATTAGGTATCAATAATCAAGATTAATCTATAATAATAAAGTTGTTAATTAAATGAACTACTACCTTATACTGGTGTGTGCCGCGACGGGGCTGCAGCGGATTACTAATAAGATGCCGAACTTGCAAAGAGTCATGGCGAATATTCCGCGCAAAAACTCAATTTCCAATAGTGGAACGTGTCCACGGCGATTGTCCTTACTGAATAAAACCTCTCCTAATGACTCCCGGAAGCTCGATTTCCGACTAAATAAAAGTTCCAAAAGTGCTGTAGCTGTGTTTATTATACTTGGCTAACTCAGAGGCCACGGAATACAAAATCGAACCCCGGCTACACAATCGGACGAAACAGCTGGAGCTGAGACTACTCTGACAATGTCCACTATATGGTGGAGATTAGTACTAACTGTGATGTACTGTCCGTCAACTTGGAACTCTCTAATCACTTGGAGCAAGATGTGAAAAACTCTCTTAATACTGGAGTAATGATGTTCGTGATTCACTGCTCTGACTATCTTCTCTCTCACAAGAGCTTTATATATCCTCTAGCTCTCAAACAATACTAGAAGGTCTGGTCCTCTCTTATGAGTCTTGCTAATATCGTCATTACATCATAATTCTGGAAATGCCTCGATTATCAACATGTACTGTCATAGATTTAGGATCTCATAGTCAGCTACTCACTGACTGGGTAATTAATACAGCAGTGCGCCACCATCTTCATCAATGAAACCTGGTCTGGTCACTTTTCTTCTGACTTGATTAACTCCAAGAACTTTCTCCGTGCTTCGTTTGAATTCTAATTGCTACATACACACAGTTATGCACGACGAACCAGGGTTATATTTTAATATCATGTTACTTAGATACTAATTTAATATTTTATGTGTAAGTTATGACGTAATCTTTGCTCAAAGTGAAATAACTCATTGCTAATTCTTGGGCTGTAACAGTACTGTCGAACGCATCTCAATTTCAACATGGCTTTGCGCGCAATCGTCCCTCATCTAGCAAATCTTCATCAAAAATGTTATCAACTGTTTTTAATTAACATGTTTTGCTGCATGGAATGTTTGACCTTCATCCCATAATACTTGACCAAATCCATTACTCCGGCTATTTAGCACATCAAACTTTCTCCCACGTAATCTGTGCAACAAACTCCTCTGCGATAAGTAATACAGCGCACAGTATTCAAAGTGTAAACACACAACAAATTTCTTCTTCAAAATCTTTACCATATCTTTATCACAGTGTCATCCCGACGAGCCTACGTTTCGTTACGGTCGACTTGACCAATGCCAAAAACCGCCTCCAAACTTCAGGTTCACTACTGAATTAACTAGACACTTAATTTTAAATCTAATGACAAAACATTTATTTTGATCGTTGTTATGTTCAGACACATTAAAATATGGATCATTACTGTCATAATTAATAATCGATACAGCGTGATAAAGTTTGTGTTAATTAATAACTCCTAACCCCTGCCCTGGGTGTGCACGCGGCGCGGGCTCAGTGAGATATAATTTTAACAGTGATGCATAACTTACAAATAGTCCGGTGAGTGTTCAGCGTAAAACCTTCACTTCCAATAGTGGGACTTGTCCACGGACGACTTACATTCTTACTGAAGAGAACCAGCTCCTAATGACTTCCGAAGCTCGGAGGTCGACTAATATAAAGTCCAAAAATTGCTGTCTGCTTTTTAATCATATCCTTGGATAACACAGAAGCCACGAAATACAAAACCGAAGACGACTACACAATCGGATGACAACTATTGGAGCGTGAGAGACTACTATGGCAATGTCCACTATGAAGACTGTAATTAATGTCACTGTCACTATTATGAGATCTTTCTCATCACTGAGTAACCGGATGTCACTCTACTTAGAGCAGTCAGTTTCGTTTCATGGTTGTTCTCCATTGGAGCCGGGTCATGCAAATCTATTGCTTGACCCTGGATTTAAAAAGGCTACTAAAAGGTTACTGTTTACACTTGATTTGTTTTACTTGAGTGGTGTGGGTTTTATCCTTTGTAATTGGAGTCTTGGTAATTGGCGTAGTGTTTGCGTTTATGAGGATGTTGATCGCTAGTTGGTGTTTGCTGCTTACATGTTGTTCTGTTTTTAGATGTTGAAGTAGTTTTTGGCGAAGTGTGTGTTTTGTTCTTGGGCATTCAGTGAGATCGTGAACATTTTGACATTGTATATCTTGTGCATCGCAGTAGGCGCATGGATATAAGTATCGATATTTGTCTGGCATTTTTAGCTTTATTTCTCTTCTGTTGATGTGTTTGAGTTCGTCTTGGTAATTGTATTGAGTGCGTTGTTTGCTTGCAGTTGTTTGTGAGGGAAAGTCTCCAACGTACTGATTTGACTGTGTTGATTGAATTTGATCTTGCCATTTGTGATGTGCTGTTTGTTGGTAAGTGTTCTTGGTTTGGCGCCGACTGTGTTGTATGATTATGTCATTCTGGTTGTCGTAAGTGCCGGCTTTGGCTTGCGGCTGTCCGCTTCTTCGTTGCCCGGATGCGATGTGACTGGGGACCAGTTCTGATTAAATGACTTTGTTGTCTGTCTTTATGTCTGTTTGAACGGGATTCTTATTCAATGCTTGTTGTTCCGATGTGGGTTGCGGATGTTTTCGATTGCATCTTGGCTGTCTGTGTGGATGACGATGTTTGTAGCCGGCTGTGTTTTTGCGTTGCGGATTGCTTCGCGAAGTGGCTGCCATTCTGTTTGTAGCCGTGGAGCAGCTATCAATGTTCTGAATGATTTTGTGGTATGTGGTGCTTACAAAGGCATCCACAAGTGCGTCTTCGTTGACCGAGCCGGTGTCAATACGTGAGATAGAGAAAGGGGGTAAATCAGGATTAACAATGTGGATCAGAGTTTGGTAGTTGACTCTGCTCTGCGATGCTTTGTAGGCCGATTCTTCTACTATTATGGTGTGGAGCTGATTTTTGTTATCATAAGAGATGAATTGCGAGTGTCCCGCGGAATGGTTTGGACCATGGATCAAGTGCTGAATAGTTTTCTGGGACGGAGGTTGCGCGTCTTTGGCTGTGGAAGGTTCCAGGCAATCTGCGGTTGGAGGAGCCCTTGTTGGTCGTAACGACTTCCCTTGATTTTTGTTAGGCTTTTTGAGATTTGGCCGGTAAGAGCGTGTTCAGTTTTGCGAGGTACTTGTCGGCAAAGATAGATTTTTTTTTCTTTTTCGCCCGTTTTCACGCGTAAGCTTTATTAACAATGAATCACAAATTGCCAAAACATGACAAAAGTATAAATTACATTCAACAAAAGTTACAAATAAAACTAGCAAAGTTCATGTACACATTCAACAATTCTAATCACATTAAAATAACATAAAAATGACAATAATAAAGTGATAATTTAAAAGAGCATAGACAATTTATCTAAATCAACAAATGATAATATCGTGATCTAGCTTTTCTTCTAATTCAATGTTGTGCTCTGTTTTTTTAATCTCTTGAACTAGTAACATTTTAAGTTGATTACATTCCATATGTATTATTTTCAAAATTGCGAGTAATTATGCATTTGTAGGATGACAAATAATGCATAATTAATGATATAATCAGTAAACGAATGTTTTTTGGATTCAAGTTTAACACCTAAAAATGGAGGGTAAACTTATGATCTAGCAGTAAAATTTTCGTTTTATTTGGTAGAATTTTTTTGAACCCATTTCCAATTATTTTATTATGTTTTACAGGTATAAAAGCATGAGGCACATCTTCCTCAACATTGCAATCAGGGACAGATACTATTATCAAATCAGATTCCATTTATAAGTTCTGTTAACAGAACAATTAAAATTTGATAGAAGTTTTAAAGTTAAATGAAAGTCTCACAGCAGGACACATTCAGCTTAAATTCCTACATTTTTTCCAGTCCACCCGTTTTAAAAAAATACCCATTCTGTTTTGCCAGGTAAAATTTCTGCCCTAGAGCGAGTTTTATTCTTTGCACCCAACAACCAATTCATTTAAAACATTTTAGTTTTCATATCTTTTAGTGGAAATCTGCTATTGTTGTATATTTGGTTGGGGGCACAGAAAAATTGATTTGTTACGATCAAATTCGTGCAAATCGATTTTGATCGATCGCCCTTCATAACCTATTAACACCATTCTTTACCTTTGCAAAATTAAACAGGCAGTTTGCACGAGCCGTGTTACGTTTTCAAGTGTGTTAGTATATCTGGCAAGAAGCAAAACCATCCTTGTGAAAAAAATATCTCTTCAATAAGTATATTAGAATCATCCAATCTTTACAGATATTGGTTTATTATTGAACATTATCCAACTATTGCACCATAATACTTGATTTAATATTTCATTTGGTAAGCTTGGACATTTTTGTTCCGTACAACTTTGTAGTTTACCCACCAACATTCAAATATTTCATCATAGAAAGGTGACATTTTTTCTAAATTTCAAATGGCTATTGAAGATATAGTGTGTAAACATAGTTGAAGACCCCCAATCTTATTAGACTGCAATTTCATAATATGTTTCCAGCTTTACTATCCAGAATCATCAAAAAATCTACTATCCACCTTAATTTTCGGACACATGATGTGAATTCAATGTATATAAATCTTAAACCACCTTCATTATAGTTGTTTGCCAAGTAAACATCTTTAATTTAGGGCTTTTGGTATCCCAGAAGAATTCAGAATATATTTTTGATGTGTTTAATTTACTGCTTTGGTGTATTATAAAACAGACCAGTATTACATAATTTGTGACAGAGCAAGGGATTTTAGAACAGTAACCTTACCAACAAGAGTGATCTTCCTTTTCTCCAATTGTCCAAGATCCTTTCATTTTTTCGATTTATCATCCCAGTTCATTTTATTAGCTATTTTCGTATTTTTGGCAACCGTAAATACCAATGTCTTAATGGACCATAGGACCAGGAATAGATCAAGAAATCTTCAGGTGGAGATTTTACCCTAACCAAAGAAACTTCTGTCATTTTCTTATTTAATATAGTGCCAGCCACCTTGCCAAAGTCTTCGATAATTTGGATTGCCTTTTTTGCCGCCTTAATATTTTGACAAAGATTGTGGTTGTCATCGGCTAGTTGACAAATTTTGAATTTTTTCGAATTGTTTATTTAACATTAAACCTTCAATACAAGAATTTGACGGACGGATGTTTAATACTGAGATCTAAACTGCAAAATGAATAAAATGCGGATAGCGGGCAGCCTTGTCTTATGCTCTGTCAACAGAAAACGTTTCAGACACCATCCATTTACCAAAAATGAACTACATACATTGCTATACATATAATTTCAACCCATTTTATAAAGGTCCCCAAAAACCACTATTTCAAAAAGACATTCATGAAGAAATTAAATTCTAGCGTGTGAAACGCCTTTTGAATTTTGATAAGTCGACAAATATGACAACATGCTTCGGTTAAACACTTCTTGATTTGCAAGATTAATAATTGTCTGGATATACGATGTTCGTCGGCAACAAAGATAGATAGTCGTGCTTCATGTCGGAACTGGCTAGTGGCATAAAGTCTGCTTCGAGCTGACAGGTTTGGACGTTGTGGCCCAGCGAGGAGAGCCCTAGAATAGTTGCGACTAGTTGGTTTGAAGTGTTTCGAGCTGTGTTCGGGCCGTTGGCGTTGCGAAGGCGGGAACGACGCCGACAACAGCCATAGTCTAAAATCGGGAAAGAACGGTTGGCCTTGATAAATTTTGCGGAGTACTTGATGAGTTGGCTCCTCCGGGAAGACCGCCTATGGCCCTCATTGCGTTTAGGACGACTCTCTTTGACCTGTTGACAGTATATCTGATGTGTTGTGAGAAGATGAGGATGTTTATCAATGATGACACCAAGATCTATATTCGGAGACCATTCAATGGCCGGATCGCACAAGTGAAGTGGAAATTTGGGGTCTCCCTTTGTTGGCGTGGTACCTATTTGGAAGCTCATGGCTTGAGTTTTGTGTTACAGAAAAATTTAAGATCCTAGATCCTCCGTTGAATGACTGAGTGAGCGAGGGCTTTTCTGGCAGCCTGCGCTCGGCAACCTTGGGGGAGACAATGGACTAAATCATCAGCCGTAAGGCAAACATGCGGGGGTCAGTCATAGGTGCGAGCTTGGTTTACCGTATAATTCATCGATTAGAAAATTAAACAGGTTGACTAAGAGGGCTGCCTTGTGAGTGCCGATGTCGTTTTCAAAACTGTGAAAAATTAGGTTGAGAGCCTTGGAACTGGACTATACCTTGTATGTTTGTCAGGAAAGCCTGCACACCAGCCAATTAGCTTGCCGCCGAGGCCCGCTTGATCATGGCTTGTATGTGGTATCTTTGTTGGCGAGTTCGAAGCATTTTCGAGGTCAAGAAACACCGCTGTGATTTTGCGACGTGATTTGGAGTTCTTTGCGCTGGAAATTGCGTTGATTAGAGCTGCGATTGCGTCCTCCGTGCCTACGCCTTTCCGAAACCCAAGGAGGTTGGGGTGTGTGAAACTGGCTGGCTGTACGATTGTTCGCCGAAGAACCTAGACTCCATAATTTGCTGATGCATGAAAAGAAGCGAGATCGGTTTGAAAGCGTGATGAGGCTGGTTTTGGGATTGCTGCGAGGTTGGCTTTTTTCCAGTTTCCGGAAGTTTAATGGTCGTCCCATGACTGTGATTACATCGAGAATGAAAGTTTTTAGGACTCTGGGGGGTACGAAACCATGAAAACGAAAAATTTGATCATCGCCGGGAGTGGTGTGGTGTCGTGTCTATGTTCAGTTGCTGTGTTGAGTTCATGTATGGGGAATGGAGTGTCTGTGGGGTGTTATTGGTTGATGGCGCTGGTGCATGGTGGTGCGAGTGTACTGCTAGGGTTGAAGTTTTTGGCGGATGTTGTGTGAGAGGGTTGTGAGCTCGAGCGGTCGGCGAAAACTTTTAATATTGCTTCAGCTTATTTGGTTGGGTTCTGGTGGTCGAGTGGTAGAAGTCTGCAGCCGACGCTCATTTAACACGTTTTGCCCACCAGGACTTTGCTTGATTGTTGTTTCGTGAGTGTTTCTGTCCACTTGACCCAAGATTGTGTTTTTGCTTCTTGACATGTTTTGCGACGTATGTAGGCAGTGGCGAACCAGCGGGGGCAGGGGGGCGAGATGCCCACACCCACCCCAAACAAAACCCTTGGCCCCCCCCTTCCGCCCCCCAAATGAACGGACCTTTTTTTTTACAGTGTCTATGGAGAAGGACCCAATTTGCCCCTCAAAAAGTCTTGGCACCCCTTCACGCCCCCCCCCCCCATTTGGAAAGGGTCTCTGGTTACGCCCAACTGGCTGTATGCTAATGGCTTCTGAAAGTTTTGCTTAGTGTTTCTGTTGGTGGATGTCTGTGGTGTTGAGTCGATATGTACCTCTTCTTTGTTATTTTTTATTGCATCAGTGAGTACCACGCATTTCGACGTCTCGGACCAGGTTGTGCTTTGGGGTATTGCTTCGTTGCTGGTGGTGAATGGTGTTGGTGATCTGTTCAGTCTTTTTTTGAAGTGTTTGGTTGTCTTTGTGTTGGGTTGTTTGTCATGTGTATTGGATTGTTGCTTTTAAGGTAGACCAGGTTGTTTTTTCAGCTTGTTCGAAGTCGCCATGTGGCACGTGTGAGGCCTTTGGTGGTGGAAGTGGAAGATTGTTTGCGAGAGATTGTTTGTATTGGTAATGATCACTAACTAAATGTGGTTGTATCGACCATTCAGCTTTTGCTGCGATTATTTTTTGATGCTATGTGATGTCAATTCCTTGTACCGCTAAGGTGTGTTGGTTCCACCGTGTTGGTCTTGTGTGTCGCGTGGAGCTTTAATTTGGTCAAGCAAGAGATTCACCTAAACGATCCTTGTGGGGCCCCCAGATTGAGATGATGGGCGTTGAAATCACCGCAGAGGATGGTCGGTCTAATGTGCGATGGCTTGGTTTTAAGGTCGGGTTTTCCGTTAAGGATAGATTTTTTTTGGCTTGTGAATAATGATTGGGATGATTTGGGTGTACTCGTTTTACGCTGATGTGACTGTTATTGGACCAAATTGAAATTGTAACTGGCGTTTTGGTTGGGAGGACCACCTGCTAATAAGCTGGTCCATGAATACCATGACAATATCAGATTTGGTTGTGGATGAATATCAACGTCCGAAAGATAAATGTGATCTTAGAGCAAGATGAATGAAACTCTGGTTTATCCTTTCTCCAGTTTGCTTATCGCCTCTCAACACAACTCCGAAGGATCTAGCATTGCTGGATGAGTCATGTACTAATATAGCACATCATATGAGCCTGAGAGTTTCTAGGACTATCTCCTTGTTCCAGGCTTTCTGTAGGGATATGGCACTTTTTCCTTGCCTGTATATGCAGTAGGGGCACCACCTATAGTTTCAGTGATACCACATGCCAGTCAACTCACTTTCCAGAACGGTCTTTGCCTTTCTATCCACACACAACAGTATGCACACAAACCAGGTATAATTTATATGATGACACCTATATTAATTTATAAATTTTGTATGTATAATTTTATCAACTTGATCTAATGTTAGTTGCAATAGTGAAATAGTGCGAATTCTTGGGGGCCTGCTAACCACTAGTTGAGAATAAGATAATGGTATAAACAGGACTTAACTGAAATGGGTTTCACTTTCTATAGCAGCAAGTACTGGTGTAAGTTTCAAGTAAAAGGTTAAACAATTTGAGATGATTTGTTGGTCTTTTACTTAGTGACACAAAATTTGACCATGATGTACCTTGGGAAAGGGACTTGGACTGATAGTTGACCCTGCAAGTATGGGTTAGTAATAAAGTTCAAATTCAAACATGCCATAATAATGGTAAATGGTTTTTTACCGTTTGTTCGTATGTTGTCGTCATCATTTTCGCAGGCATTATCGTCACTGTCACCATATGGTTTTGGACACAGGTGAGGTCGTGTTGTGCACTCATTAAAAGTGACGCAGGGATTTTTTAATTAAAAATGGCCAACTAGAACTAAATATAATTCATCTTAATGCTCAATTTCAAAGTTTGAGATGAAAAGATTATTCGTTATAATGTAGTAAACATTTACATGTAGTACAGCAGTCCATAGGACACGGTGTATACAAGAATTTTGAGTATGGTTTTCTATATGAAGGAGTCGATTTGAATTTGTTATTTCACCCAGGCGATATCATGTGAATAAGCATTATATACAGGTAAAAAATCAATTTGTTAGAAAGTAAGGCGCCTCATCTGGATATTGCTGAGTTACATTTAATCAGTGATTCAGGCATGCCTATCGTTTTATTATCTCATCATGGGATCAGACAAAAAACATCTAAAATTGAACTAAGAACTTATCAAATTTCCGTAACATGGTGTCCTAATAAACTGCATTTACTTGAACTGAATAATGTGGTGTTGGGTGTATAATGCTCCCCTCTAATTAACGGCCACCTCAATTTTCAAATTATCACCCTGATATTGACTTAAACGCTGACTCAGAGATTTCGAAAGATTAATTTGTGTAGTCAGCTGAACTAAAGATAGTTAACTAAAATGCTTAATTCCCATGCTGATTCTGAGTCTGAAACTAAGCGACCCTATTCCTATCGCCGCAGCGTCAGGAAGGAATAGTTTTAGACATCAACGCCTTGTCCGTGGCCGGGAACAATTCTTCTAAGGGAATGCTGCTGTCTTCTCTCAGATCAGGTTACATGGCCACGAATCATCGCTCAGCTTCACTCCGCAGCCGATCGTTATTCCAGATCTTCGACAAGCTTCAGGTTCCAGCGACAAAGGGTCTTGGTGCCCATTCAGAGCCCTGAAGTTCTATACAGCAGCATGACTCAGCCCTATAGAGGGACTCATGACCAGCTCTTCATCAAAACTCGGAAGATGTTTTGTCTGGCATCCAAGACAACTTTAGCCTGATGGATAGTAGTGGTCATCAAGGAAAGGAGGGTCATCTAGCAAGGAGGGTCGTCTGGCGGGAACTTGCGTGGGAGCTCACAAGTCACAACGTTAGATCGCATACAGCTGCTTAGGTGAACGCTCTAACCACTGGTCCAACACGTCGGTTGTCTAGATTTTTGGTTGACAATAACTCAACAGCTATCCAATCTCATCACAAAGTAACCTGTATCTCTGTATATAAACTAAGTCAGTTTGTTCAACTTAAGAAATATATGAAAGCCAGAGTTTTAACAACTCATAATAATAATAACTAGTTTTTATATAGCGCTTAATCCCCACAAACAGGCTCAAAGCGCTGTTACCAATTATTATAACCAAACTTACAATCATTTCGATTCATCTAGGTGGCTGCTCAAAGAAGCGCACAGGCCTGTCGGCACTTAGATTGTAATATTCCCCATAACAGCTCCTTAAATTTCACTTGGGTCGACGAGGCAATTGAGATTAAGTATCTTGCCCAGGGACTCAAACACGTTGACCACAGTGAGGCTCGAACTCCCGATTTTAACGCGCGTTTTCCACTGGACAACACGTGCTCTCATCTTCAACATTCCAATTTACCAAAACTTTGGTCATTGATGGGTTACATCAACAGACCACATAGCAGGAAAAAAAATAAAATCGATTGTTCCGAAAACCGATTTTGGGGATTCGCACAACACTCTCCTGCCGAAATATGGAAAACCACTTTTCCAAAGTACTTTTCCAATAACATTTCGCTCTTAATAGGAGAAAATAAATGCATTTTCATGGTTGCAATAAAATTGAAAAAAAAAATACTCCAGTACGATTTAAGGGGCAAAACAAGTTTTGAATAGCGCCACCGAAATGCTTATTTATGCTAATTAACATGAAAACACCATTTTTCCCACCAAAATATGCGCAATTGATAATTACACAATAACAGTTTGGGCAAAAATAATTTAGCGTTAAAACATGGCTCGCGAAAAAAAACAAAATGTTGGGTCTTCGTGGACCCACTTACATGTACACACTTAAATGTCAATATGATTTAAAATATACTATAGTAGATTTCAAAATAAGTGAGACCTCATTAAAAGTTTTAGGTCTGTCCATTCACCGTGAGAGGTAAGAGGAGATATTTTAATGGCCACGGGTAGAAAAGTTTATGGTACTCATACAATGTATAGTAATGTAGCTAGTAAATAAATGCTGACATAAATACATTGCTTCACATCTAAGATAGGTTGGATGTTTCATTTGAAGTATCAGGATGAAAACACCAGCAAATATTTCATTAAATGTTGTTATTTGAATATAATTTACCTTTGACACTACAAAATATCATTATTTATCACAGTACTGGAGAAATAATGCATTCTTATATCAATGCACACATAACATAACTAAGTTTTTATTTTGCCATAAAAAGTGGGCCAAACTTGAATAAGAGACTAGCACAAAGCGGATTTGACAAATCCTTTTATCATTAACAGACCATTGTAAGTTCTGAATGCATCCGGTTCCAGTAAGCCGATTCTGTAAAGTAGTTTTGTACCATGGACACAATATGTTTTGTGATGGCAACAAAGGCCTAGTCTCCACATAGCCGGAGATTGAACCCTCACCCCTCTGGATTTATGTATGGAGTCTCACGTAATTTGAAATCTACTATAGTAACGCAAAGTGATGACAACTCGCACTTTTGGTACTCTGCATTTTCTGCATTCTTCAAATTACAGAGACCAAAATGTTATGGTTCATCGAATTTGTTAAGTACATACAGTAACCTATAGCATATTTGGAATCACCATATCTATGACAAGCTACAGTTGAAGCACACTAGGGACAAACAAACAAGTGTTCATTTCTGCATTTTAAATTCGTTGATGTAGTGCACGTTAGTATCCATTGGTTACTGGTTCACGCTTTGGCTCAAGCACCTGTTCCGAATTATGATATGCCATAAGATTTGTGTTGTGATCAGTGTGATCGGTGCTCGTACCAAAGTAGCGTGAGCCATGACTAGCGGTGACTTGCCAACGGTCTTATTCTATTGCGTGATCTATGTCAGACGAATACAATGCGTGTGCTCCACCAACCACCACCACCACCACCACAATACCACATCCTCCTTTCTTTTGTTTGGGTCAAAAGTCCAATCACATACCACACATTAGTCACATTTCAGTATCCATATTATCTATACAACATTTCTCCACCAAATCACAATTATATTTTCTAGCTCATGCGGTTGTCTATGAACTATCAGGCAAAAACAAGTTTGTTTACTACTATTGCAAGGCGTGAAGGAGGACTGTTGTAAAGTTAATCATTGGCAAGTAGGTCGGGTAGGGTGTAAAATGAGAATCCTATTCTCGGAGTTTGGGGAAGAAGTTTGAAGATGTTGAAAGGGCGATCAGAATATTTGGGTCCAACCTCTGGAAATGTGGAGAACTTTGTCAAATAAGGGGGTAAAATTAGTACAGGGGAATTTGAAATCAAGTCAAGTTGTGTTAAATGTACACCAATGCTATTTGTCTCATTATAAGGATTAAAAAAAAGGAGGGTTTGTTAGGTTCTGATTTTGCACGGCTACAGCCCTACAAGGTTTCATGCATTGATATCATGATCATGATTTATCAGCATCTTCAACTTAATCTTATCTCCATCATCTTACGACGGTTCTGATAGTATCTTCTTCTCCTTTATCATCTTCTCTCCTTCATTAGTCTTCTGTTCTTCATTGTCTTTCTATTCTTCACTATTTCCTATCCTTGACCATTCTCTACATCTACAGTTTTTGTCTTTCATGTAGGACGGAAATATATTACGTAATTGTTTAAGTTGCAGTTATTAATCGTATCGTCAATAAAAGTGTCCTTACACAAATGAAAAATAGCTAAATAGTTCAAGTAATTACAAAAATATTTTAAAACACCTAACGGAAACATAATGTAATGCCATTAGTAAAGATGCATTTGGATATTGGCAATTATTTTTATTATGGTACAAAATAGATATTGGTGGTGGATTTTGATGCTATGAGAAAATTGTATCACAGTTTTGCTAACAACGTTTCCGATGTTATTGAAAAGATCTATTGGATGCATTGCGAAAGAGTTCAGGATTTTTTTAGTTTACTCCTTGATGCGTGAAGATTGCCCTACCGTCCGTTTTGGGCGGAAAGTCCCCAAAAAGGGCCCACTAACGACCGGCAAGCCCTTTGAACACGGAAAGAACAACAGCGACCACCTCATATCTACGCCGTCTTATGCAAAATTACAAATTTAAGAGGATGAATTGGAGATTTATCGGTCCATTTTAAAATTAACATAAGAGGTATGGAATTTAAAATTCTTTGTTATAGTACAGGAGCCCCGAAGGTTTATTCAGCTGAAAAGTACAAAAGGTTTTATGGCCTGATTTATTGTAAATGACCAAGCTCAATAAAATGTTTGCGCCCGGTCACAGCTTCATGTTAAGTCAGGGGGGGTCAAAAATAGGGGAGGTAAAATAGGCTCTTATTTAGCTGAAAGGTACAAGGAAAAAAGTAGCTGGGTTTTATACCTAAGAAGGGGTACCTTTCATCGTGATGGCAATGCCCACAATTTTTGCTTGCATGTGCCCAGACAGTATCCCAAAGGGCCCTGCCCATTTGGTATTATTTAGCTGATGAGGTACAAGGGTAAATCCTTTTTTGCATTTGAAACTATTACACATTGGGGTATACTAAATTACTATGACGTAACTGTTGTCCTGCAATAGGCCCCCACAGTAGCCCTAAAGAATATGCCCTGAGCCTAGGCACCGTTAAATGATTTGATCTAAGCTGAAAAGGTACATAGACAAAACTTTTTTGCTACTGCCTTCCAGCAAGACCATTATAATTCTGCAGCATACAGCATATCTGCCTGCATGGGCCCCAGACATAAGGCCCAATGGGCCCCCCCCTATGGTATTAGGTTAGCTGGAAGAGGTAAAAGGGTAAATCCTTTTGCAATTTGAACTCTTACACATTGGGGTATACTAAAATGCTAATGACAGTAACTTTGTCCTCATCGGGCGCCCAAACAGTTAAGCCCTCCGATATGCCCGCCCTGTCGCTAGGCACCTGTTAAATGATTTATTCTACGCTGAAAAGGTACATAGCAAACCTGTTGATACTGCTCCAGCAGACTCTTATATTGCTGCAGCAATACCAGCAATATCTGCCTGCATGGGCCCCAGAGCCGTACCCCAATGGCCCCGCCCCTAGGTAGTATTTAGCGAGAGAGGTACAGGGTAAATCCGTTTGCATTTGAAACCATTAACATGGGGTAATACTAAATACTAATGACAGTAACTTGGTCCTGCATAGGGCCCCAAACAGTAGCCCTAAAGATAGGCCCTCCTGTTTTACCTACCCACCTGTTGACATGATTTATCTATGCTGAAATGTACTAGACAAAACTGGTTGGATACGGCTCCCACAGACTGATCATATTGCTGTAGCAATAACAGCAATATTTGCCTGCATGTGCCCCCGACATAAGCGCCAATGGCCATAGTCCATATTTTTATGTGCAGCTGAATATTCAAAGATTAATCCGTCCCCCCCCCCTCCCATCATCCGATAATTACACAGTAAGCTGTCCCAAATATTAATCACAGTACTTAATTCTCCACTGGGGTCCAAGTCGCCCCAAAGATAGGCCCAGCAGCCCCACTCAGTGCTCGGCATTAAGTTTGGTATGTCAAAATGCACATGGACAAATTTGGTTGATATTACACTCCTGTGGAAAGATATTAGAAGGCCATTTAGGTAACGGGGTGGAGTAGAGACAATACGGATAACTTCTCAGAAAGTTAAATGCAAAATCCTTTCGCAGCAATTAACCCCATATATATTGGTGAACATGGCTACTCCTGGAAAGGCTGCAACTTCGGACCAACAATACCTACCTGTTGGACACTGTGCAGAGAGGAGCAAAATTGATCAAGAATCCTACACAGAATGATTGGCAATGATAGCCGATAGTGAATATCGTTAAGCGTTTGAAGATTTGCGAATTTTGCTGCTTCAACCTTAAAACGAGCAAACATCAGAGAAAAGAAAGGGCTTGGGGCAGCTGAAGGCGTCTGTGATGCATTTGGATACCTGCTGTCAAAGACTGTGTATTGATTTACATATGGGCTGTCTGTCCCCTTAACACACGTTCCACTCTATTGCCCATGCTTGACGGTACCCCGGTGAAAGACAGAAAAAGCAGCCCTAACTGATACTGTAATCAAAGATCTAATGTGAAGGAAGGCCAGTTTTCTGTGATCAATGCCACCCTGTTTGATGAAGGGCTTGTTCTTTGCATTAATTCTTGCCACGTCCCACCGTCCTCAACCTAATGGAAAAATATTATTGACATCATATAAAGGTGTCCCAAAGGCGATCTGTTTCATCTGGTATTAGATAAATCATTCATCCATCACTCAAGTCTTGAAAGGATAATAGATGTGTTGTTTTGATGAGAGTCTGGTCTTCCATACAGGGGGGCAGTAACAGCAACAGAAGAGAAAGGTATGATCTGCTTGGCATGTGCATAAGGAGCTTTGTCACATTGCAGTTTTCCTACTACACAGGAATACAAACAGAGCATAAGCTCTGATCGTCCGGACGAGCAGAGACTGATCTGTATCGCATGGTAATTCTCCAGCGGAATGTGAACCAGATGGGTGTGCTCAGATTTGACGACTCGCCAGAAGTACCAAGGGTTCCATAAGGAGGGTGACACACTCCTAGCATTTCATGCCCACAAAATTGGTGGGAACATAATGGTCAGATCTTCCGATACTGATGTTTCGCTGTTCTGGTAGGCCTAGTCCCCTCCAGCCTCATCGATGATCACTGCATGTTTTGATTTCGGGTTCAGAAACAAGAGAAGGTTCATAAATGTAACCAACATCTCACATGGGCTTGAAAGAAAGCAGACAGGTTTAATTGAAGCTCTCATTGTTTTACTCTGACTGGCTGCGACTACAACTCTGCAATTCTACCCGAAAGGCAAGTCTATACCTTTCAGTCATCTAGAGAAAGACTGTGATTACGTTGAGGCACTGAAGTCCTTATGCACCGATGCTGTTGATAAACCTGCAGTGACTGCATTTGTGTGGGTCATCGTGCGTCTTGATTCAATGCAGTGACAACATAATAATCCAGGTAACCCATTCATTCACAAATGACTAAAGGAAAACAACTAGTGGTAAACACGTAAAGAAGATAAATGTTCAGCCTTACTCACCATGTGAGCAGGTACTGGACATCACTTATTACGAGCAAACTTTATTCCTATGATGTGCAGACAGGCACATACTGAACAACCAACCAAAGACCTGCACCCACTGAATTATGGATGGATTGCAAATGATGACGGATGGTATGTACCGCATTGGTTTGCAGGAGAAGCCTATCTACCCAATACATTAACCAGTGAAGAATCAGAGTCAGTACATGAGCATGAAGATGTGAATTGGCTTTGGATGCTGAGGTTGATCATACAGTAACGTGCAGAAAATAATAGTGACGTATCTTGTACGTACCGCGTTGATGATGAATGAGCCCGATACAGGCCATGGAGTGATGACATGAGATTGAATGCGAGGAGGAGGATTAGGCATGACTCTTGTTAAGAACATAAACAATAACTTTGTCCCATACGTATTCATCATAGGCTAAAAATTACCATCATATTGTCAAATACAATCATAACCATAAAACGTACAACAGAAAGAATATTCTCTGTTGCAATAACTTATTATTACTGATGATTTCATAGAAATATTAAAATAAACCCATCTGCTTGCAGTTGTTAGAGACAAAATCCACCACAAACACAAACCCTCAATCAACATGGGGGTCGTTTGATATTAGGCCTATTCTTGATGACCTTACTGTGTATTTATTTATTACATCTTGGATACTACAAAATCTAACTCACTGATCGGAATGATCAAGTGCTTAATTCAGTTATGTTACTATATGCACGTACGTGGTGACATCTACACAATATAATCATGTCCTGGGTCGAGCATCTTCTTTCTTCAGATGTCCAGTGACTTAAAATCACTTACTTTTCCTGTACTTATATTTTGTACCTATGGACCCCTATACACTCCTATGTTATACTTCCATGTGGTCTAATGAGGAGTAAAAGTTTGTTATCAAAGTTATACAAGTATCAGTGAAAGTGATGGAGTAGCAACTTACAAATAGCAGTCAAAATTTGTTACGAATAAAATTGACACACATTACTGTTTATGGTACATTATTTTAGTGTACATGTTATGAATGCTCCTATATGTTATCATTTATCAAGTATAATTCAACCAAAATATATTATTTCAGCAAGTGTTTGATGCCAACATGCTTTTATTATCACTATTGCTATAAATCTTGTAATAAGATCATGATTGGAGCCATTTGATAAAAGTGAACTGCTGCCATATGGAGACTAAACTTGACGTATCAAGGCCAGTATCAATTATACTTGTTTTAGGTCCTATTGAAGTACATTTCTGCTACGCAATTATTTGGTGAATTATAAGTTACACCTAATCGCAGCATTCGGTTAAGCATTCAACAATTTTGAATTGTAATACAAATCCACTTTAAAGGTAATTAAACTGTAGTTCTTCAATCAGGTCCCATAAATCATAAATTTTGACTGTTATAATTGTATTGTTTCTGTTTGATCCTACTTTTGGTCTGTCTACTGGTCGCATAATAGGAGGGGTCATTTGGGGTTACTGTCTGTGCCAGTGGCCTCATTTGCAGAATGAAGTTTGTCGTGTCATCGTTTTGGGTATACCACAAATGTGTAATGGTATCAATGCTGAAGAATTCACGTAATCCTCTTTGTCTGAATACCCACCATATGGGCAGGGCCCATTGGAGCACTGTCTGGGGCCCCATGCAGGCAGATGGTCTGTATTGCGTACAGTATACAATACTACATGGTTAGATGGAAATAGGGCACACTATTTTCCCGAGGTACTGGCTACGGGGTCTATCACCCCGAACCCGAAGGGTAGGGTGAATGCCCGTAGCCATACCAAGGGAAAATAGTGGTGTCCCTATTTTCCCGATATAAACATTTGTATTTGTTTTATACACTCCCTGTGACTCTGGGACGAGGTTGTAGGGAACCATTTCATCTATTTCCTAGGGAAATAGTTCGCGTAATGAAGCGCCAAGAAATCGCATGATAGTGCATGATATTCTTCGAAGGTTAATAATCATACAATGATTCATTGGGAAAGTCCGTATCTAACAAGTTTTGTCTATGTACCTCTTCAGCAAGATAAATCAGTTAACAGCTGATAGCTACAGGGCCTATCTTTAGGCTACTGTTTGGGGCCCTATGCAGGACAAGTTACTGTCACTAGTATTTTAGTAATACCCAATGTGGTAATATGCTAATGCAAAAGATTTACCCTGTACCTCTCAGCTAAATAATACCATAGGGCGGGGCCCCTTGGGCTACTGTCTGGCCCCCTTCAGGCATATTATTGCTGTTATTGCTGCAAGGCAATATAATAAGTCTTGCTGGAAGCAGTATCCAACAAGTTTTTTTCAGTACCTTTTCAGCTAGTAAATCAAGTTAACTTGTCCTAGGCTACCCGGGCCTAATTTAGGGCTACTGTTTGGGGCCCTATGCAGACAAAGTTACTGTCATTAGTATTTTATAACCCTAATGTGTAATAGTTCATGCAAAAGATTTACCCTTGTACCTCTTCAGCTAAATAATACCTAGGGCGGGGCCCCATTGGGCTACGGTCTGGGTGCCCCATGCAGGCAATATGCTGTTTATTGCTGCATCAATAATAGTCGTGCTGGAAGCAGTATCTCAACCAGTTTTGTCTAGTACCATTTTTCATCTAGCTAAACTCCTTTAACAAACAGGTGCCTAGGCTACAGGGCCTATCTTTTATGGCTACTGTTGGGGTCCCTGCAGCAAAGTTACTGCTGCCATTAGTATTTTATATAACCCCAATGGTGTAATAGTTCAAATGCAAAAGGATTTACCCTTGTACCTCGTCAGCTGAATAACACCAAATGCGCGGGCCTTTTTGGTCTATACTGTCTGGGTCCCATGTCAACAAAATTGCTGGCATTGCCATCACGATGCATGGTACCCTCTTAAGGTATGAAACCCAGCTACTTTTGTCCTTGTACCTCTTCAGCTAAATAAAGGCTTATTTTACCCCCCTATTTTTTGACACTACCCTGACTTAACAGCAGGTGTGACCGTCACAACCTTTTATTGAAGCTTGGTCCCTACCACTGAAAATCAAGGCCATCAACCTTGTACCTCTTAGCTGAATAAACTTCGGGGCTCTGGACTATTAGTGTTCATGACTCCAAATTAGAGGTATTCGAATCAATTAACATAATTTTATACGCATGTGCAAAAAAAGAGAAATCCCTTGATTTATTCCAAATAGAGGTAGTTTTGACTGCACTTCTGCAGCGTAATGGCATCCTTTGTTGGTGTGTGGGGGGGGGGATGGGGTTGTTGCCTAATGCAAAAATGGGCACATGGGTAAAAATCGACTTATTTCTGCGTGAGCCAACTGTAACAAATATGGCTATTCTTCAGTTTGAAGTTTTGCTAGCCAAAACTAGGGAATGGTACCTACAGTATTATTCGCTTTCATGTGGATTGAAAGAACGCATTGAGGGAGCTGTTCGCCACAGAATCTTTGGGTTGTGTTTCCGAACCCTAAGATTCCGCTACTCAATTATAGTTCTGTTGACGTCCTTAAACCCGGGTTGTTGGTACTTGCGTGGTCAAATTTGGTTAAGTTTACTGTCCAATGGGTAAATCATCGGCTGTTTTAACTAATAGGAGCAAATAATAGCACCCATTCATATAGTAGGCTCGAAAATTTCGACCCATTATGTATTGGCCCGCCCGGGATGTATTGTTGTCCTAACCCCGAATCTCCTCTTTGGTATAACTGGTCTTCCAGAAATTCCCGACTCATTCTTATTAAAGAGACACTGCAGCATTTGAAAAATGGAAAAAAAAAATTTTTTCCGAGGCGAACCGACCCAATCTAACAAGTCATGGACAATCAAGCGAGTGAGTGAGTATTAAAGTGTTTAAGCGTACAACTCAACACAATGTGGGTTTAATCGTTCATTAATTAACAAACATTTAATTTATAAAACATACCCACAGTACATTCATACGTCACACATTTTATTAAAACAGATAACACCACGGTAAATGCTCGTCCCACAACATCAATTAATTCCAACAATTGTAAATAGATACACATCATATACTAGATGCACCAGATCATCACCCATCCAGTGCGTATAAATAAGATAACCCAATTAATTTACAAGATCTAATAGAGAAACACAGCTTTGCAAGATACACGGTTCTAAATTATAATTACGTATACACATCATACAACTGAGAAAGTTCATCAACCCTCCCAATCTATCAATAAAAAAATTCAACTATAAGACATATTAATCAATACGGTGCTGGTAAACATTAGGCAGCATTTTTAAACAGATTTAAGTAGGTGGTCTTAATCATTTCCAAAATGTAAATTGATCACTTGTAATGTTTTTCATGTTCATTGATTTTAAAACTATTATCGAGTAATACAAAAGAACCATTTATAATAAAATTATACGTAGAAATCCTTACAAACAATAATAAATTAATATAATCCTAACTCGTCGTCAAATAACGACGAGGTCCCCCTTTTAGTCGCCTTTGACGACTGCAGGGGAACACAAATCGGGGCCATTCCTAACCCCGAAACCCCATGCTGGCTATGGACATCAACATTTGTTTGCCTTAAGGTCCGCCCACATCAAGATGAAAACCTCAGATAATTAAATGACATGTCCCATCCCCCCCCGTTTAATATTTGTCAACTTACAACTAAATTTTAAATTGGAAAACTTGTTAGAAAGATCCCAATGCCGGCCGCACCTATGCATGAGTCAAAATTAAGAAGCAAAAATTGTGTGTGAAACTTTTCTGTGATAACACGCAGGTACCTGTGCAGTATAACAACAGGTTAGCAGGGGACTAGTAGTGAAGAGTGTGCGCTTTCCGGATACAATTGTGAATTTTTCCACACAAGTACTTTAGTAGGGCATTGATAATTCATAAAAATTGATGGAAGCATTGCCAACCCCTTTAATGGACCCCAGCTTGGTTTCAAGTTTTACAAGGGGTCAAAATTTTAAAATGATCCGAATGTGGGTTGAAGCACACCATGGTGTTTTGTCTGGTTAAGGATTCCGAAAAGGTATACTTTACACTATCTATGGTTTATATATATTTCCGAGTTTACGGGGTAAAAACTGTAATAATGGGTGGGAAAAAAAATCACTTTTGGTTGTGTACATTATGAAATGACAGTAAATTTTAAACTTTTTTGGCGTTAGTAAACGTAATCTTTAATGTTTTTCCCTTTTTTCTCTTCTCTTTGTTTTGGGCGGTCACAGATAAGCGTGTGAGAGCGGGGAGCATGATCGTACGAGGTATGTAATAGTTGTTATACAATTTTATTTTGAAATCGCACTTACCGTGATCGAGTATGGGTATGAGAAAAATCGTCATTTCATGACCAGCACACAATATAAGTATCACTTTTTAGTTAATCTACAGCAGCCACTTGATAAATTAGTTTGACCTTGTTTAAATATTATAAGGCTACGGTATTATACGGTTTTCCCAAAACTGCCTAAGCTGTGAATTTCATTTTCAATGGAGGATATTATTATATTCCTTTTAAAATCCCATGATAATGCCGCCTCCCACATTCCTATCTGACATCGCGTAATATGTTCACAACAAATTTTTCAATTAAAATGTTAACCCCGTCTTGCCAAGCCTTTTTTTGTATCAACTGTTTAACAAGGTGGATGAGGGGTGGTTACACCCCCTCGAGAATTCGTTATAAAGCCCCCAAGCTTATGAATTGATACCAGTGGATAGCTATGGTCCTCGTTTGCCATTGATACCCAAAAGAAGTACCAACATACCTAGTATGCGTCACATGACGTCATCAAGTCCGAGCGTCGGCAAAAAATTAGCATTTTCCACAGAAAAATAGGCGAAAATCCCAATTTTGCGCTAAAACTGGCATATCGGCATTTTTCATGCGGTTTTTTCTTAAATGATAGCAATTGGCTAGTTAATAAACATAAGAGTTTAAGAGCCATACTGTGCATGAAAGTTTCAAAAATGCACCAAAAATATCCTTGGGTGGCAAACCCCCTTACCTTGACTTGACGGCATACCTAACCCCGGTTGAAGGTGCTGCCGCTCACGCATTTTCTTCGCTAAAATGACCGGAAAAGGATACATAAACGATTACTAGAAGCTTTTTCCGAAGGTTTTGGCATTTTAGCGCAGCGGAGCGAGTTCATGGGGGGGGGGGGGGGTGGTGGGTGGGTGGTAACCACCCCCCCCCTGGTAAGACCGGAGGATCATTAGATTAATGACTAAATGGTAACGTCCCACTTCTGGAAAATAAGATTTTGTGGTTTAGATTTTAAAGCACACGTCTAGTTTAAAGTTTAAAATATAAACGAGTGAAAAGTGCACTATTTGTTGAATATGCAGTCACAAATTAACACACCAATTATATATAACGGAGAGAAAAAGCATATAATTTGAAGATATAGTCATAACTTGGAGATTGCCCCCCAGTATGGTTTGTTTAGCTGTGCAAAGGTTTATAAACAAGGGTTATTGGTTATGATATATTTTTAAAATTTTAAGACTGTTTCGGATTGTGAACATTGTTTGATTGAAACAGTGATCAACATACCTGTTTTTGAAAAATCTTGAATTTTTACTAATTTCTATATTTTTTTCTTTAAAATATCACGGAACCATTAATACGACAGCTTACTTGAATGCATTTTATCTTGATTGTTTGTCCGAGTCCACAGCCTTATAATATTTGAAATCTTTCAATTAAAGTAAATTGCATTAATTCTGGTACGAATACGCTGACTAAATGGTATTTTCATTCTGGAAAATAGTGAAGATTTGTTTGCTTGTTCAGCTTTGAAAGCAAACGTCTTGTTCCAAGGTTTAATATAACGCGCAGTAATTGCAATATGTTCTGAATATTAAATCTAATGAAAACATATCTAAACGAAACAAAAAATGCATATAGTTTGGAATTTCTGGTCCTAACTTGGAGATGTTCTCAGTAGGTTTTAGCTTGTGAAAATGTTATCCACAAATCTAGCACGTTAGGTAGTTTTTTGTATTTTGATCTTGGTGGTTCTTAAGGTAATGCTTCGTGAGTGATAAATGATATGTTCGATTAAACAGTAAGATAGTAAATATTAACACTGCTGATTTGTAATCAGGGTTTCTATTGATGTATTTCTTTTAAATGTCACGTGACTCACATACCGACACCTCGGTTTGAAATCTTTAACTGGATTGATGTTCACATTCCTAAGCGTGTAAGTAATTTCACAATGTTTCAATTTCAAAATTTTATTATTTTAGATGTTTATTTCGTTTTTTATCTTTTTGGAAAAAAAAAGATTTGTAGGTTGTTTAGATTTAAGCAAAAGTCTTGGTTAAGGTTAATATAAACGAGTGAATCTGCACTATAGTCGGAATATTCAGTACAAACAATTTAATAGAAACGAGAAAAATGGGCATTATAATGTGAATATCTAGGTCATAATTGGAGATTGCACTCAGTAGAGTTTGTTTTAGCTTGTGCAAATGTTTCTAAACCTAGGGTATTGGTTTTGTATGATTTTTAAAATTTTTAAAAAAAAAAAAAAGGAAAATTGTTTGATTGAAAAAGTGTGTCACAATAATTGTTTGGGACATCTTTTTGAATTGTACTCAGATTTTCTAATATTTTTTTCTTTAAAATATCACGTTGAACCATACTAACGACATCTCATTGAATTTTATCTGGATTGTTGTCACATTCCAAAGCATCTAAGTGATAAGTTGAAATTCTTACATTAAATGTAATGCATTACATTCTTGGTCGAATACGTACTAAATGGTATTTTCATTCTGGAAAATATTGAAGATTTTTGGCTTGTTCAGATTTGAAAAGCAAAGTCTTGTTCCAAGGTTTAATATAGCGCGTAATTGGCAATAATGTTCTGATATTTAATCTAAATGAAAACAGACTAAACGACAAACAAAAATGCATTATAGTTTGAATTTCTGAACACACCTGTAACGATGGAGATGTTCTCAGTAGCGTTTTCTAGCTTGTGAAAAATGTATCCACAAATCAGCAAACGTGGTTGGAATTGTTATTTGTATATTTTCTTGGTGGTTAAGGTAATGCTTCGTGAGTGATAAATGATACGTTCGATTCATCAGTAATATAGTAAACATAAATTAAACATTGCTGATTGTAATCAGAGGTTTATATTTATGTTGTTTTCTTTTAAATGTCACGTTGAACTACGAGTACCGACACCTCGGTTTGAAATCTTTAACTTGATTGTGTCACATCTACAGCGCGTAAAATTCCCAAATGTTTCAATTAAAATGTTAACCATCGGTCTTACCAAGCCTTTTTTTTGGTAACACGGTTTTACCCGAGGGGGGGGGGTGGGGTTACCCCCCTCGAGAATTCGTTTTAAAAAGCCCGATTGATTAGTGAATTTGATCCAGTGGAAGCTATGGTTCTCTCCTCTTGCAATGATACCAAAATAAGTCCAACATACCTAGTAGGGTCACAATGACGTCTCAAGTCCGCGAGTCGGCAAAATTGGCATTTAACACAGAAAAAGCAAAAGGTTTGAAAATCCAAATGCGCTAAAAACGTAGGAATATCGGATGTCTCATGCGGTTTTTGCTCATATCTAAAGAGATAGTAATTGGCTGTGTAAAATAACATAGAATGTAAGAGCCTACTGTGCATAATATTGTCAAAAATGCACATAAAATATCATGGGTGGCAAACCCCCCTTACCCTTCGCTTTGACGGCATACCTAACCGTTGAATTGCTACTTAACATTGTTCGCTAAAATGACCGGAAAGGATGAGAGAACGATTACCTGAAGAAGCTTTTTACGAAAGTTTTTGGCATTTAGCGCACCGGAGCTGAGGTTCATGGGTGGGGGGGGGGGGGGGGGGGGGTGGGTGGTAACCCCCACACCCCCTCTTGTAAGACGAGGATTAATAGATTAATGACTAAATGGTAACTGTTCCCATTCTGGAAAATAAGATTTTGAGTGGTTGTTTATTATTTAAAAACACAAAAACACAAACAGACAAAAAATAATATAAATAGTGAAATTGCACTATTGGTCTGAAGATTCAGGCCACATTAACACAATATTATATATAAACGAGAAAAAAATGCCATAATTTGAATATCTAGTCATAACTTGGAGATTGCCCAGTAAGTTGGGTTTCTTTTAGCTTGTGCAAATGGTCTTAACAAGGTATTGGTTATTGGAATTATTTTTAAAGTTTTAGAATTTTTTTAAGAATGTTTCGGGAGTGAAAATTAAATGCGTTTGATGAAACAGTGATCCCAATAACCTGATTTGGAAATCTTCTGAACTGTGACTTCGATATTTTTTTCTAATATTTTTCTTTAAAAATTCACGTTTGTGAACCATTAATACGAATCTCTACTTGAAATCTTATCTTGAATGTTGTCCACATTCCACAGCAATAAGTGATAGTTGAAATTCTTGAAATTAAATGTAATGCATTAAATTCGTGGTACGAATCAAGTTCGACCAAATGGTATTCTCATTTTGAAACTTATTGAAGATTTTGTTGCTTGTTCAGATTTGAAAGCCAAACGTCTTTTCAACGGTTTTAATCTAAGCGAGAATTATGCAATATGTTTTGAAAGCTTTAATCTAAATGGAGAAACATATTATCTAACCGAGAACAAATAATGATTATGTTTGGAATTTTTTCGTCATAACTTGGAGATAATTCTCAGTAGAGTTTATAGCTTTGTGAAAATGTTATCCACAAATCTATGCAAGTTAGGTATGTTATTTGTATTTGGTCTTGGTGGTTAAGTAATGCTTCCTTGAGTGTAAATGCTCAGGCTTCGATTAAACAGTATTAGAGTAAACGAATATTAACATTGCTTATTGTTAATCAGAGGTTCTATTTATGTGGTTTCTTTTAAATGTCACGTTGAACTACATTACCGACACCTCGGTTGTTGAAATCTTTTAACTTGATTGAGTCACATTTCTACAGGTGTTAAGAATTTCCCATGTCTCAATTAAAAGTGAATGGATGTAATGACTAAATGGTAAAACTGTTCCCATTCTGGAAAAAAAGATTTTGTAGGTTGTTTAGCATTTTAAGCAAACGTCTCGTTTAAGGTTTAATATAAACGAGGGAAAATGCCAACTATTGGTCGGATATCAGTCAACATTAACTCAAGTATCATAAACGAGGGAAAACATGCATTTAATTTGAATTCTAGTCATACTTGGATTATTGCCCTCAGTAGCGTTCGTTTAGGTGGTGCAAATGGGTTAAATTTTTACAAAAAACAAAAACAAAAAAAAAAAAAAAAATAAAAAAAAAAAAAAAAAAAAACAAAAAAAAGGTATTGTTATTGGTAATTTTTTTAAAGTTTAGAATGTTTGGGGAGTGAAAATTAAATTATTGATTGAAAACGTGATCTCACCAATAACCTATTTTGGAATCTTCTTGATTTGTGACTGAGATTGTGCTAGTTTTTTCTTTAAAATATCACGTTGAAACCATATACCTACATCCGACTTGAATCTTTTGATCTTGATGTGTCCACCATTCCACCAATATAAGTGATAGTGGAATTCTTTTTTTTTTTTTTTTAAGAATTTTAAAATGATATGCATTAAATTCTTGGTACGAATACGCTGGCACTAAATGGTATTCTCATTCTGGAAAATATTGAAGCTTTGTTGCTTGTTCAGATTTGAAAGCAAAGCGATTCAAAGGTGTTAATATAAGCGAGTAATTTGCAATAATGTTGTCGGACTATTTAATCTAAATGAAAACAATCATCTAAACGAGAACAAAAATGCTCTATAGTTTCAAGTTCTTGTGCATAACTTAGAGATATTCTCAGTCTGAAGTTTTCTAGCTTGTGAAAATGTTTCCACAAATCTAGCAACACTAGTAAATTGTTATTTGTCTTTTTCTTGTGGTTAAGGGCAATGCGTGTGAGTGATAAATGATATGTTCGAGTTATTAATCAGTATTACGTAAACGTAATATAAACATTGTTTCATTTGTAATCAGAGGTTTCTATTTATGTTGTTTTCTTTTTACATGTCACGTTGAACTACATTACCGACACCTCGGTTGAAATTTAACTTGATTGATGTCACATTCTACAGTTTTTTAGTAGTAATTTCACACTTTTTTCAATTAAAAGTGAATAGATTATGACTAAATGGTAACTGTTCCCATTCTGGAAAAAAAGAGAAGATTTTGTTGGTTGCTGGTTTTAGATTTTAAAGAAACGTCTAGTTTAAGGTTTAATATAAACGAGTGAAAAATTCACTATTGGTCTGGAATATTAGTCCACAATTAACACAATTTATATATTAAACGAGAAAAAAATCATTATAATTGAATATCTAGTTAATAACTGGAGATTGCCCTCAGTATGGTTTGTTTAGCTTGTGCAAATGTATTAACAAGGTGTGTGTTTGTATTATTTTTTAAAATTTTTTTTAAGAATGTTTCGGGAGTGAAAATTAAATTGTTTGATTGAAAACATTGAATCACATAACCGGTTTTTGGAAATCTTCTGATTGTATGAGT
Organism: Ophioderma brevispina; assembly: GCA_023653785.1. Lineage (NCBI taxonomy): Eukaryota > Metazoa > Echinodermata > Ophiuroidea > Amphilepidida > Ophiodermatidae > Ophioderma > Ophioderma brevispina. Next base: position 55,076 of record JAMKCH010062675.1, read on the forward strand.
TTTTCTATTTTTTTTTTCTTTAAATACACGTTGAACCATACTACCGACATCTCGATGAAATCTTTATCTTGAATGTTGTCACATTCCACAGCATATAAGTGATAGTGAAATTCGTACAATAAATGTAAAATGCATAAAAGTCTGGTACGAATACGTTGACTCTAAATGGTATTCTCATTCTGGAAAACTTGAGATTTTGTTGATTGTTCAGATTTAAAGCAAACGTCTTGTTCAAAGTTTTAATATTAAGCGACGTAATTTGCATAATGTTCGGTATATTTAATCTAAATTGAAAACATCTAAAATGAGACAAAAATGAATTATAGTTTGAATTCCTGTCTAAATTTGGTGATGTTATCAGTAGAGTTTTCTAGCTTGTGAAAATGTTATCCACAAAATCTAGCAACGTTAGGTTAATGTTATTTTATTTGTATTTTTCTTGCGTGGTTAAGGCAAGTTGCTTCGTGAGTGATAAATGATATTGTTCGATTAAAACAGGGTTAATTATAGTAACGTAATATTAAACATTGCTTGATTTGTAATCAGGAGGTTTCTATTATGTTGTTTTCTTTTAAATGTCACGTTGAACTACATTACCGACACCTCGGTTTGACATCTTTAACTGAGTGATGTCACATTCTACACGCGGAAGTAAATTCACAATGTCTTCAATAAAAATGTGAATAGATAATGATTAACGGTAACGGCTTCCATTCTGGAAAAAAAGAAGATCTGGTTTGTTGTTTGATTTTAAAGCAAACGTTATGTTTTAAAGTTTATAGCAACGAGTGAAATTGCCACTATTGGTTGATATATTCAGTCACATAAACACAAATTATGATATATAAAGGAGAAAAAATGCATTATAATTTGAAATAATCATAGCTTGGAGATTGCCCTCAGTAGGGTTGTTTAGCTGTTGAAATGTTAACCAGGTTATTGGGGTTGTATTATTTTTTAAACGTTTTTTAAGAATGTTTCGGGATACTGAACATTAAAATTGTTGGATTGAAAATTGATCCACAATAACTGTTTTTGGAAATCTCTGGAGGTGTGTACTCAGATTTTTCTATGTTTTTTTTTTCTTTAAAAGATCACGTGAAACCTTAACTACCACCATCTCTACTTGAAATTTTATCTTGAATGATGTAACATTCCACAGCATTAAGTGATAGTGAAATTCTTTACAATAAAAATGTATATGCATTAAAGTTTCGGTTCCGAATACGCTGACTAAATCGTATTCTCCTGCTGGAAAAAATATGAAGATTTGTGCTTGTTTGGTTCAGATTTGGGAAAGCAAACGTCTTGTTCCAAGGTTTATAATAAGCGAGTAGTAATTTGCAATAATGTTCTGAATATTTAATCTAAATGAAAACATATCTAAACGAGAACAAAAATGCATTATAGTTTGAATTTCTTGTCATAACTTGGAGATGTTCTCAGTAGCGTTTTCTAGCTTGTGAAAATGTTATCCACAATCTAGGCAAGTTAGTAAGTTAGGGTATTATTTCTTGGTGGTTAAGTAATGCTCGCTGAGTGATAAATGATACGTTCGATTCAACAGTAATTAAGTAAAACATAATTTAAAACTTGCTTGATTGTTAATCAGAGGTTATATTTATGTTGTTTTCTTTAAATGTCTAAGTTAACTACATACCGACACCTATCGGTTTGAAATCGTTAACTTGATGATGTCACATTTAAAGGGCGAAGTAAATTTCACAATTTTTTAATTAAAATGTTAACCCTCGTCTTACCAAGCTTTTTGTGGATAACACGGGTTACCGAGGGGGGTGGGGTTACAACCCCTAGAGAATTCGTTAAAAAGCCCGATGATTATGAATTTATACCAGTGGAGAGCTATGGTTCTCCTCTTCCATTGATACCAAAATAAGTCCCCATACCTTAGTATGGCGTTCACATGCGTCATCAAGTCGCGAGTCGCCCAAAATTGAGCATTTTCCACAGAAAAAGGTGAAAATCCAAATTTGCGCTAAAAAAAGTAGGAATATCGAGATTTCATTGCGGTTTTGTGATCTACTAAATGATAAACAATTGGCTAGTGTACATAAACATAGAATTAAGAGCCATATGTGCTATATTGTCAAAAAATGCACCATAAAATATCATTGGGTGGCAACCCCCCTTACCCTTCGACTTTGAGGCTACCCAACCC
>JAMKCH010062678.1:0-21217 GCA_023653785.1 Ophioderma brevispina
CTTTTTACACGGACAGACAGACAGATGAGCATGACAGACAGAAGTGATGACTAAGACTATTATGCAGAAGAAAGTTTCAGGCGATACAAAAACAGTATTTTTTAAAAAGTATAAAATATTAGGAGGATCTTTGACTATTTTGGTTTTTTTTAATATATTAAAAAATCACTTCAATTTAATTCAATGTAAGAGCATGAAATCAACTCCAAGATGAAGATGAAAACTTACTCCCACATAAAACTGCCAAATTGTGCAAAATGGTGCGTTTGATTGCGGCATGATCGTTTGCGTTGCGTGTACCGCATCTATGTGCAACACGCTGGTGCACCGTTTTGGCGGGCGTACGTTTGTACTAACTGTCCAAGAAAATATGAGCCAGAGTATAGGGCATTATTCCCACCCCCAATTTTCAAGGGGTATTTCAGTCCGGGTAAGTATGGTAATTTTTATCCCTCAGTGCTCGTTTATGTTTTATTATAAGCCTTGTATAGCTGTGTCATGGAGGAAGTTGACATTTTTGCCAACTCCAATGATTTATGTCATTTGCACTCTTAAAAAAGGCCTCATCAAAATATAATCTTACACTGTTTCTAGTCAATTGATGGGAAAAAAACTGGTAAAAAAACCAGAATATAGTCATATTTAAAGGGCGACACAAAAGATTTTTTAAATATAACTTTTTGTGTTTTTTATGAAAAACTTCAAAAATCTTAAAAAAAAAAAAAAAAAAAAAAAAAAAAAAAAAAAAAAACCCAATTCCAAAGTTTGTGATTGTTTTTGTTATCGGAACTTTTTCGTTTCCATGGCAGTTACACATTACAGTGGAGTAACAGGCCTGTCCCGCTCTAGGGGGCAAATTTCCAGTCTGGGAACTTTTCCCCTCAGGGGGAGTCAAAATCAAACAGGCCAAATTTTCCCGGAGTCAAAGGGCTAAAAAACGGAGTTGCTTGATTTAGGCATTGGATTTTTGAAAAGTTTTTCCCGGCCAAAGTCGTTCAGGGGGGGGGGAAACCTTGCCCCCCCTGCCCCCCGCCTGTTACGCCCATGAACATTTAGTGTAGTAATACAGTGCCATAGGATAATCGGTACAACTAAATTTCCGGGATCTGGAATTTTTATAAACAAAAGTTGTGATTTGTCTATTGAAAGGACTTCGAATTTGAGCTTAGCTATTCACACAGTAATGACTATTTCCTATGGCATGTAAAAAGTTAAAAAAAAAAAACACAATTTGTTTGAAAATTGACTTGGGCCGCCCTCCTCAGGAAATCATTGAGTCAGCCTGTCTTTAATGCGACTCTGGTCCAAATTATTACTGATTTTCAGTGGTAAGATATAGTTACTTGGCACCTAGTCCAAAGTGATTGATCCATTTTAAAGGAAATGTTGCTAATATTACTAGGTTTGATGGTACTTATTTAGGTATCATGGAAAGAGGAAGGGACCCCACAGCTACCCCACTGGTATCAAAGTTATAAGCATAGGGTGCCTCTATACAAGATTCCCTAAGGAGTTGGTACCCACCACCTTGGTAAACATGTTAACAAAAAAAGGCTTGATGAATGATAAGGTTTAACCCATCCATTTCATTCTAACCAACAGACTCAAAGATAAACACAAGACAGCGAATGCCAGCGCAAAAGCCGTAACGATCTTTTGCAGCAGTGCGTACTCATTTCCATGGTGTGGTGTACCAATTTATTGCATATTATTCCCTGAGTTCCATCATCTGGTGTACCAATTTATTAATAATTCACGCATTTGCCTAGAACGATTTTTTTGTACCGTTTCCAAGCCAACAGGTTTAATTAAGCTGCATGCACGTGCAAAAGTTTCGAATGGATTGACCATAAAGAAATATAAAATAATTTTCAAAAACACGGATTACGATGGCCGCCTATTTTTCAATGCGGGGCAATACAGCATAGACCTTTAGTAAGATCTATTTTCTAATTTTAAACTTACTTACTATGTAAAACAAGTCCCCATTGCTTTGAAAGACTCAATTCCATTTAATCCCACATAATGCTTGTCTCCCCACGTGGCCTGATGTTGATGGTCAATGTACGACCAAACGGCAGGACAGGAATTTCAAACTCATCACTGCAACATAAAACAAAATGTTTAACAATATTATTGACATAATCTTTTGGTTTAACGGGTTGTGGACCCTTTCGGAGTATGGAATTTTATAAATATTGACAATTTAACAGGTGGTAAAAAATTTGAAATCACATCGTGTTTTTTTTTTTTAAATGAACTCCAATAACAGGGTCATGATTATAAGCATTTAAAATATGTATAATTTGTCTAGGTTCTGAGCTTTAGTTAAAAACATGTTTCAAGGGTATCCTGGGGGGTGTAAAAACTTACCCAGGCTGCGATTGTGCTTTTGATGAAACCAGTGTCAAATTGTTTGTTCTGGCAAAAATTTTACAATGTTGGCATTTGGTTGTGTAATTACGGGCAAATGTAACAAGTGTCTACGTGGTCTATAGGGGTCACCAAAAATTGATCTCCAAAATCGTATGTAGAAGGCCGGCACCCATAGAATTGGAATTGCAAATTTTTGCTTAGTATGACCAGAGCAATAATTTGACACCGATTTCAAACACAATCTGAGCAGGATGACCCCCAGGATGACCTTGAACCTTACCAGGGACTTGTTACCGGGTAACTAAAGCTAAAGGTCCGAACATAAACCAAAACTGATACCTTTTTGTAATCTTCATAATGCAACATAATACAGTGGTGTACATTTAATCCACAATTTGACTTGATTTCAAATTTACCCGTACTAATTTTACCCCCTTATTTATACCATGTTCCCCAGGATATTTTCCTGCGGTTGGACTAAAAATATTCTGATTTTTTAAACCCCCTCAAAACTAGAGTAAAACATCTTTCAACACTCTTCCCAAACTTCAAGAATACGGATTCCCATATCTAGCTCCTTTAATTATATTGGTCAAGAATGATGTAAAAACAGTTCCCCAAATGTTAATCTTATTGCAGGTGCGTAAAACAATACATGTACACGATTAAGAATTTACTGTTATTTACACCTGTATTTGAAAAAAGGGACAGGAACACCTAGGGTTTCAGATATAATTAGGGACAAAACATTACATATGCCTCTTTCGCGCACAAGAATTCCAATGAATTTTTGCTTTTTATATTTGTAATATATTTTTTAAATGTAAACATATTCTCAGTTTCCAATGATTTTGCCAGTTTGCAGTTTGTAACACAGTGAGGAAACAAACAATTAAACTCTGGTACTTAAGCATACACACAAACATTATTTGTTGGACCTCATTTGGGGGAATAAAAGAATATTGATTGCAATCAAATATCTTTTCTCATCTCTGGGGCAAAATCTTTTTCTGGTGTCCAAATATGATCCAACGAATCCATAAAGGATCAGAAAGTCTACAATACCAGGTAGACTTAAAGAGACACTTGCCATTTTGAAAATAGTGCACCCTCAAGATTTTTCAAATCGGAATATTGTGCATGGTTGTAAAGCTTTTATATACAAAAGCCCTCACCCAAAATGATTAAGACCAAATCATCTTCCTTATGGGTAAACAGAAACGATTTTTAATTTATAAACTCGCCCGGCGACGTTAATTTCGCAGACGACGAAAATGGCGTTTAACACAAGAACACGCACGTTGTATGCATGTTTCCCTCCTTTCCCACGCTATGCACACACTGTTTGACCGGTCTATAGACTGTTGTGTGTTTTAATACTCAGTGAGTATCGAGCAAAATATTCATGTAATATACACATTTGTTGATTAAAGTTATGGAAACCGTAAAATGTGGCCTACAAATTACCTGATGTCTTTATCCTCTACCAACTTTCCTATCGTTTTGGGGTATATTTTTTTATGTTACAATATATCTCTGTTCTTCCAATGGCCTGGACTATCACTTTGAGGCAAATTGAAAGAAATTTCATATTTTTTGCAAATGTGGCCATTGCCGCTCCGCTTTACAGGGGAACAATTGTAAATGGTTTCATATGGGGTTTGAAGGATGGTAGAATTTCATCTGAATTCGAAAGGATTACAAAAATATTGCGGTCTTTGGACACTATTGTTGCCTGAGGAGTTCGTGTTTTTGACCTTTGACCTCATAAACAAAGAGGGTTTGCATGTAAATCGATAACCCAAGTTTAGTTCCACTTGGAACTTCAACTTTTCAATTAGGCAATTTTCCATTTTACTCTTAACAAAACTTGACCTCACATGACCTTTGACCTATGGTATGTCGACCTTTGACCTTGGTATGTGACGCTTTGACCCCATCAACAATGAGGGATCACACATTGCACCTATGACGGGTTTAAAAATCCATAGAATTATGCGATATTACAGGCAAATGCTGTTAACTCTTGTTCACACAACAGACTATAACAGTGGGCTAAGTGATCCCCATGTGTCTCCTGCATAGACACAAAAATATGGTCCTTCCTGCCTTAAGGCAGACGAAACAAAATATGGTTGTGTATATCTATAACCCTTGGTGTGTGTAAATGACGGCCAAAACCATTCAAGGTCATCTAGGGTAAACATGCATTCCCTATATACCCTGTGTGGCCTATCACTAATTCTCCCCTCCATAACCCCAAATGTCATTACATTACAATAATTGTGCATTTGACATTACATTCACATGGATAAAATTCTAATGAGAAGCTGCGCAGCTAAAAATTTTCCCCATGGATGACCAGCACCATTTTAAACGCCTATGTACCTAGACATATAGTAACTATGCCTTTTTTTAATCATTAAAAACCAGATGGACATGTATATACAACTTTTCAATCCAAGTATGAAACATCTACAAATTTTTACCACTGTTCATCATTCTCTACCCTTCTCTATCTCAAAATGCTTAAAGATGCTAGAGTGGGCCTCATCAAGATTTGGAAACAGCGGCCAATATTGCCTAGAAACCATCAATTTTTTTGTGCATGACTCTTATACAAGATCATATGCAAGGGTCCTATATGCCCTTCCGCTGGACTATCTAGCTTTCGTGAATCTTGAGAAGTGTGACGATCTTGATTCTGAATACTGCAGGACCATGCACCAACTGTACACACAACTTCATTGTATTCATCATCCTGCATACCCATGCTTCCTACCTGCTGTCATCTTTGATTTCATCCTCTTGTATTGGCTGATTTCCCTTGGCATACACCTCAAGGTCTTCTCTCCTACACACAAGCAACAAGCACTAACAACCTTAAAATTCACTTTAACAATGACGATGACATTTAGAGATGAAGTATTTCCTATTACTTATGCAATTGGTTCTTATTTCTCTTTTATTTTCTTACCTGTCCCACACTTTTTAGTCTTTTCTTTTTAAACTTTCCTTTTGGTGAAGTCCTCTTGAGGGACACTTTTATAATGAAGCTGTCCTTATAATTACTAGCACTTGCAAATTGCACAATTGAAACAATGCAACACTTTCATTTTTTGGTTCATTGCACAGCTCAGAGGATACATTTGTTACACTTTCTTCTTCCATTTTTTTTCACTTACCCTCAGTTCTGAATTAAAATGAACAAAAAAGAATAAATCCTCCTCGCTGAGATTTTTCAAAGAGTGAGAGTGATGTCCAAGACTCCTCAATACTACGGCCTTTAGGTCTAAGATGCCTCTGGTGTCTCACAAGCTCCTGACTGGTCATCACTGAAGGTCCATCCAGTTCCATGGTACTACTGCTTGTTCTCTATACCTGGCTTCTGGCTTCTTCATGATCATCTGCCATTTCACCTAACGGTGAGAAAAACAAAATTAACTGCATGGTAAAGCCAGCACAAACGGCAAATTAAGGATCAAATCACTGAAGTTGATAACATTGTTTAAACAAGGCGGTTCTTGAAACCACAAGTCTCGCCTGCTTTCGCGCTGAATTGTAAGACTACAAGCCGCCCACCAGAGGGCAACTGTGCAAGTCCAGGTTGTCCCCAAAAAGTTTTGCAAGCAGATAAACTCCAATTTCTACTATTTTCTTTCCCACTCTTTCATTTGACAGCCCACCCTAGGGTCACAACATTTTCCATTGTGGAGATATAATTGCAACGTTAAATTCACCCCTCCCCCCAGCATAAGTCCGAGAGATTGTTAGGAGTAGCACCCCTGGTTGTGCATTTATAGTAGTCTTTACTCTTCCTGCTCTTTCATTTGACACCAACCCCAGGGTCACAACATTTTTCATTGTGGAGATTTTAATCATGAGAAGTCCTTCAACATAGCATAACTAAGATTTTTAGGAGTAGCACCCCCGGTAGGGTGCATCTGAGCCCTCATGCAATCAATTTTCTTGTACCTAGTCTTAATGTGTGCCCCTTGTCAAAATATAACTCCACCAAATTAAAATTCATCGGGATCTCGGCAAGGGGGGCCACTTGTGAGCTTAAACGTTTTGTACCCAAAGTAAATAGGATGTTTTGTTGTTTTTTTACAAAACCACCAAAAAGATTTGATCAATCATTTGTGATTTGGTCATAAATTTCTCCCAAGATGTACTTTTAAGTTTATGCAAACAAATTTTCCAAGAAGTACCAACAAACTCCTCCTCACTTCAGAAAACATATATTTATTAATAAATTTTTTAGTGAGTCAAGGCAATACAAACACTGAATGGCCAAATATAGACCCATATCCATAGCTTTGTTTGAAGACAGTGTAATTGTTTTGTAAGTTTCAAGCCCTTTATAACCATTAACCATTACATAATATAATCATTATTTTAAAATGGTACTGGGGCATTTTCTCTTGCATTGGCAAGTAATAGCAGTCCACTCTTTGTCCTCCATCTCAATTTATGTCACATGGGAAAGCCAGATGCATTTCTTTTCAATAGTAGATTACTCTTTTGGTAAGTAGAGTATTGATTATGTAATTATGAAGCTTGACTTACAACAATACAACCTGTCCTTAAAGAACCTCAGTATAACAAGCCACAAGCTATCGGTCAGTTGTGGTTATTCTGTGTATTGGCCCTTGCCTCCACTGAAAGTAATTTAATAAAATGTATTTTTCTGGCCTTGAGGATGACCTTGTTTTGTATTTGTTGGAAATTGTTTACCTACCTCATCACACACCTCTTGGAGGATTTCTGGGCCAAATCACTGATACGGTCCTCCTTTTTTGTGTTTTGTATAAAAATCAAACTATCTATTGACTTTGTTTACAAAACTTTTTAAGCTCGTGGTGGGCCCCTGGCCGAGATCCGAATGAATTTTAATTTGGTGGAGGTTATTATTTTTGACAAGTGGCACACTTTAAAACTAGGTACAATAAATTGATTGACATGAGGGCATCAGATGCACCCTACCCCGGTTTGCATTTTGTATAGTATTCTATACCTCTCAGCTCTTTCATTGACAAACCACCCAGGTGTCACAACATTTTCTGTTGTGGAGATTTAATCTTGAAAAGTCCCCCACAAATAGCACAAGTAAGAGACGTTTAGGAGTACACCCCCGGTTTTGCATTTATAGTATTCTATACTTCTCACTTTTTCATTTGATACCCACCATAGAGGTCAGAACATCTTCCGTTTGGGAGATTAATTAACCATTATCACAACCCAGAGATGGTTAGGAGTAGCACCCCCAGTTTGCATTATATATTCTTTATTTCCTGATCTTTTCCATTCTGGGTGCTAGTCCTGTTTCCACAGACTTAACGGTAGGAGGTCGCTCTTACCATATCGAACGTTACACACAGACTTGACTAAAGACTAGGCCTGGCACGAATATTTAATCTAAATGACCGTTATGTGGAAATTACACTATTTTGCAGCGGGGTTATCCACGAACCCTGCCGGATTTTGAATCCAATAATTTTTTTCTTCTTATTTTTTCCAGATATTACTAAGATTTATTTTTAATGTCATTGGGACCGAGACTGCATAGTAAATGCCGTGCAGTTCCCAAATTAACCGTTTGGAAATCCCAATGCCCAATCGAGCAGATTCCGTGTCCGACCCCCCCCCCCCCCCCGCAACTTTTTTCCATTGTAGAGATATTAAAATCCTGAAAGCCGTGTAAAAATCCCTTAAAATTCACTAAATATTGAGATAAAATAATCAAATTTATATTCAATTTGTTTGGGCAACACTATTTTGAAAAAATCTTGACCCACATTTAATGTTGAGTTGCCTACGGGGTCCAGAAATCTGTGAATGCACATTTTGCGTATTTTCCCATTTTTCCAAGATGTAAACAGGCTGGCAACCCAAAAGACTGACGCAGAACTAGAACGTCTGAAACATTTCAATGCATGAAGGTGTAGTTTTCACACTGCCCATTGACAACCTGAGAATTTGGTTGAAAATGGACCAAGCTTTAGCATTAGTTTGCAATTTTAAAATAATCAAGAATGCCCCTTTAAGTGGCCCACATGCATTTTGACACAATTAGGAATGCACACAAAAGATGTTACCAAATAGTAGTCTCATGTAGCGAAGGAATTTTTGCATATCCAATGTACCCTTTAAGCGATACAGCAATTAACGCATATTAATTAATCACTTGCGTCAAAACAATGCCCCCTTTAATTGATCCACTTGCACTTTTGATTGACCGCAATTGGATTCATACAAAAGATGTACCGGCATAGTAGTCTCAAAAAATGTAGCGAAGGAATTTTGCATATCAATGTCATTCAGTGATACACCAATATGCATATTTAATTAGATCAATTGTATCAAAAATGCCCCTGTAATCGGCCCACATGCACTTTGACCCAATTATGATTCACCCCCAAAGATGATGGCATATTTTCTTTCAGCTCAGGAATTTTGCCATCGATGTACGGTTTTCCAGGATACAGTATTCGCATATTTACTTACGTTTCATTTGCACTACCTAAGCTGCCATGTATCAACATACGTTCAAATTGGCAAAGATGCGCACCATGATGGCTTTCATGCAGTGAAGGAATTTTCCGTATCCATGTAACCGTTTCAAAATTAATAGCAATTACGCTGTTTTTTGCATATTAATTAGCTCATTTGCATACTTAATTTGCCCGAAAACATACGACCAAATTCTAATCATTCGAGAACTCTCCGCCCCGCTCCTTCAACACAAGTACATCATCACTACCCTTACGGAACTCCAGAAACCTTGCGGGAAAAATTTTCGTTATTTGCAAATTAATATTAATATTTTTCTTTTTTTAATTTGCTCAAAATACGTCCAAATCTAATCAGTCCGAGAACTCGTGACCCCCCCTTCTTTCCACCTAGTTTACAATCATCATAGCCCTTACGGAAATCCCGATAAATCGTACACAAGCCCTGAACACGGACGTCAGGCAGACAGACAGCATGACAGACAGACGGACAGAAAAGTGATTACTAAGTCCCTCTGCCGCACAAAGTTCAGGCGAGACAAGAATCTGTTTTTGGATGTAACTGTTTTAAAATTTTTCATTTGTTTTGTCATTAATACAGACATAATATTTTTTCTTGTCTCGTCTTCAACTAGGATAAAAAACGGTACCCTTACCCAATTTTGTCCCTGTGCCATTTTTTCTTCTTGGATGCTCTGCCTTCACTTTCAAAAGGATCTTTTCCACGAAAACCATCTCTTCCCTGGATAAAAAGCAAAAAGATTATGGTAATGTGAACATTTGACACGATTATTTTGTACTCATTATTTTTACGAAAAAAACAGGTATCACCTGCACATAGTCAAAACACAGACCATTCTTAGTTCCATGGTTTTGCTGTTAATTGTGTTCTCATTTGCCAATGAATCATGTTGCGCACACACACACACACACATACACACAACAGAGAGCCTTTTCCTACACCTTCCAAGGAAATCAAAGGAACCACATATTGTTATGAAGGAATACCCACTGGGAAACTTTCAAAGGACACAGCAAAACCTTTTCAAGAACTACGGTTTTAAAAAATGTCTTGTAGTGTTGGGTCCTGGTTGTAAAGCCAAATCTGTTCCCAAACCCCACACCATCTTGATCATCTATATACATGTACTTCAAAGGACATCAAGGAACACATCCATGGTCACGGTCCATAAAGGCAAGACGGCTAAAGTACACTGTTATAATCCCATGACAAAAGAAAACTTTTTCAAGGACTGCTGTATTAAAGACTATGGGAATCCGGAAGTATACATAGTATACAAACCCGGACGTGCCGTGGAACACACACCCACACACGCATTTTATTATTACCTGTTTTATTTATTCCATGCACTTTGATCAAAGCTAAAAAGTGACATTTTAAAAGTGGCTTTTAAAAATAGTATACCAATTTGTATGTATCAATATATATGTACCTTTTGCCTGCGTCCATCAAGTTTCTGATTGATTCGATAATCAGATGCACTTGCTGCGATCCGCTCCATAATCTGCCCTGATAAGTAAAAACAGTTTAAACAATTGCAAAGACATTGGCTTTCACCCTAAAAATTGGGTTAATGGCCATTTAATAATCAACAGTCTCATTCAATTATCTCCTTTAAAATGGAGGTGAAACTAACAAAGTAAAATCCGGGTGACATCACTTTCCATCATATGTACAATTATAGTTTTACCCCAAAGATTGGGCACTCATTTCTAATTGCCTGTGTTGGCTGATCTTCCATATTCCCAATATATAATACAAAGAAAAATAACCACAAATATATTTTAAAATACATCGAGTCCGGGGACGCGCGAGTGTCATCTGCCTCGCGGTTAGTGAGGGGGCCAAGTCACATGAGTCACCAAGGTCACCCACACCACGCTCTCTCCTGTCCATCAAATACACTCATCGTAGCCCTTACTGAACTCATCCGCATGCCATATTTAAGGGTTCACACTTTGACCGACCAAAGGTCATGTGAGGGTCACCAAGGTCACATGGGTCACCAACATTCACCCCAACTCTGCCCCCTCCTTTCCACAAAGTTAAATCATCGTATGCCCTTACGGAACTCATACGCATGCAATATATTAAGGGTTAACATTTTGACCACAACATATACACCCATGATAACACCACCCAGATACACATACATACAACCACAGTAATCCTAGTGCGTCGGAATTCTTGCAGACGACACAAAAATACACAATCACACGTTACCCTTACCTGCTTCCACAAGCCATGGTGGTTATTGATGTAGGTTTAGCTTTTGCTGACTTTGGCCTGCAACAAAAAGCACACAGTCAATTCACATATCTATCTCCTTGGCTCAAAAATTTTCTTTACAAGAGACGGCCGTCTTGTTCTGTTTATGCTTCTTCTTTCTTCTTCTTCTTTCTCACTCAACACTTCACTGTTTTTCTTTAGGCTCATTGCACTATCGTTTGACGTATTGTGACTAGACTACATCAAATGCCGCTGGACTTGGACTATTTATGTCAATATGACATTTACCCCTGTCTGACCTTTGACCTGGCACAGGCTTCAAATATGTAATTTAATTGTCAAAATTATCTTCTTCTACAGGATTAGCCGATTATCAACCAACTGTTCAGAGGAACCACTGACCCTTGCTTCATATAGGGTGTTCAGTGATAAGGAGTCAAAGGTCATTAAGGGGGTCTTTTCCGTTTGAAAGCCCAAAAAATTGTGAAATATTCAAAAAATCGCAGTTCTTACAAATTACGTAGTAGAGTGACGTCATTAGAGCACATGTATTGTTACTAGGAGGGTCCTTTGGGTGTCCCCATTTTCAGGAATCAACGGTCATTAAGGGGAACTTCCGGTCACAAAAAAAACCAAAAATATTCCAAATCTTCAAAAATTTTATCTCAAAACTCAAACATAGTTACATTGGACTTAACTTAACAGATAATGTTAAAAATAAGACCAATTGGATTTATCTCAGCCTATAGAGGCAAGATAAAGCCCGTTATTACTACAGTGATGTAACATTAATGTAGAAAGGTCTATGATAGTCTCGTACCCCAAAGGAGGTCCAAGTTCAAGGTCAAAGGTCAAATTTACAAACAAGCTCGATTGAACTGAAATTTTGACAGGAATAATCCTCCGGTATCTAATACAAACAATTACAGTTGACCCTATTCGTGACCCAGGGTCACGTTATAGAGCTTGCAAAGGTCAAATCCCTGAATGCTTGTATTGATGTATTTAATTGTCAAAATTTCTTTCTCCACAGGATTAAGCCTTATAAACCAAACTGTTCAGATGAACCACTGACCCTTGAGTCTTAGAGGGTGTTCAGGGATAAGGATCAAAGGTCATTAAGGGGTAATTTCCGGTTTGAACGCCAAAATATTGTTGAAAAATTCAAAAAAATCGCTGTCCTTGTACAAATTACGTAGCAGAATGACGTCGTTAGCGCACATGTATTGTTACAGGCAGGGTCTTCGGGTTGTCAACAATTTCAGGATCAAAGGTCATTAGGGGTGCACTTCCGGGCAAAAACCAAAATATCCAATGTTCAATTTTTTTTATTATCTCAAAACCCAAACATAGTACAGTGACTGAACTTTCAGATTTGCGTTTATGTTACCCGGGCTGTATGCAAGGTATTTTTCTTTTGGAGGTCAAAGGTCATTTAAGGTTAATTTCCGGTTTTAAGGTAATAATTTCAAGAATTTTTTTATCTCCATGAACTAAGCATAGTAGAATTTTTTATTTGCATTGGAACAATGCATTTTTGTTGAGTACCCCATGTTTTTTATACGCAGGATCAAGGGCATTAAGGGGTCAAACGGTCAATTTTTGCCCAAAAAATGTTAAAATTAAGACCAATTGGATTTATCTCAACCTATAGAGGACAGAATAAAGCCCGCTATTACTACGTTATGAAAACTTATGTAGAAGAGGTGTATGAAGTCCCCTCGACCCCAAAGTCAAAGTTCAAGGTCAAAGGTCAAAATTTTACAAACAAGCTCCGATTGAACTGATTTGACAGGGGAATCTCCCTTGGGATAATCCGTAAATCCAGAAAAATTACAGTTGAACCCTATTCGTGACCCGGGGTCACGTTATAGATGTTCAAAGGTCAATCCCATCTGACATGCTTGTATTGAGTTTGAAACCTCAATAATATCGATCCTTGTAAAGTTGTTTAACACGTAAAAATTATACATTTTAATGACATTTGTGACATATTGGTGAATTACGGGGTCAAAGTCAAGCACCTCAAGGGTCTTAAGGTGTGATCACCACCATTCCCAATACGGAGCCGTCTTTGTAACTTAGATATGTCCTCAGGTCTAGTTTTATTTCTTTTATTTATTTATTAACAATTTAGAGACCAAGACTCAGAGGTATACCCATCAGTGGTTAACCACTCTACTAGGGGTATCAATCCCCCTCGAAACTGACCCAGGAACGGTTTGGGACAATCAGGGGGTTACCACCCTTACTCTCCTCGACACTGACTGTGATATACATGTACAGGTATGACTCTCTCTACATGAAAACAAAAGGTGGTGCGTATATGCTTATATTTCAAAGAAACTTAGGCTTAATTTCGTATTTGCTCTATGGACATTAGAAATTCACATTTTGTACCAAAGAAACAGTTCTTAGCTTAAATACCTTTTCAGCTGGGGATATTTTTGATTGAAGCTTTAGACCACTGCAAAAATCAGAATGTTCACATTTTTAGGGACACCTGTATTTGAAATCTCTCGTTTCACTTTTAAGTTCACAGGTGTTGCATTTTTTTAGGTACAATGGTCATACTAATACTAAATGACATTTTAGCATCAAACAGGCAACCATCCATTCAGGCAGGAATAACATAAATCTCCACTGTTGGGGCCCTAAAAATAATGCATTATGTGTGATAAGCACAACAGCAACTACGAAATTAGATGCTTGTCTTTTGTTTTTTATGCTCCAGTTGTCATCAAAATACTTCCGTGGTATTTTGCTCTGCTTCGAGCATGATGCGCGTAAACACGGAAGCATTTTTCTGAACACTGGCTTATTATTGCTCATGACACAGCAGCGAGTTTGCGAGTGGCTCAGTTCATATAAATCTCCGCCCCTTTTTACGCATTCAAGACGGCTGCTGCATTAGCCATCACTGGAAGTACTTTTGACGCGAGTATAGCAAGGGGGCATTAATGGCACACTCCTCAAGATTTTTGGAATATAAATATTTTGTGTATTAATTACCAAGGGGTCCATGGCCCGATCGCTAATATCCTCGTCCCCAGAAGCCCAGATTTTACCGGAAGTGGTGCACCATTTTGACAGAAGAAAGCTACTAATTTTTTTTATTTTTTTTACTCTTCAAAAGAATACTGACATCGCTCTGTTTGATTTGGAAGTTTTTAGCGAAAATGTGCCCCCATTTTGGTCGACGCCGCCTCAATATTATTTTTACACATACTCTATGGGGCTTACAACTCAACGTTTGAGCTCTCGCATCAAAACGGATTGAATATCGCGGCGAAACTTACAGATGGGGTTTTGGACTGACGGCAATCTATTAAGATGAAAAAATTCATACCTTAAATCGGGCCATCCCCCTTTAAAAACTAAAATTTACAAAAGATAAGAGCCCTGGTCCATCCACAACTTGAGATGCATCCATATTTTTTGGTTATTTTACAGTACACCTTTCTCTTTGGTATAAAAAGCAAAATACCATAGGAAAATGTGTAACATAATCTGGAATTTTATTAAAAAGTTGTACTTTTCTATATGATGGTCTCGACCCCAAAGGTAAAAGTTCAAGGTCAAAGGTCAAAATTTACAAACAAGCTCCGATTGAACTGAAATTTGACAGGAATAATCCTTGGGATATCGTAAATACAGAAAAATTACAGTTGACCCTATTCGTGACCCAGGGGTCACGTTATAGAGGTGCAAAGGTCAAATCCCTGACATGCTTGGATTGAGTTGAAACTCAATAATATTGATCCTTGTAAAGTTGTTAACACGTAAAAAATTATACATTTAATGACATTTGTGACATATTGGTGAAGTTACAGGGGTCAAAGGTCAAGTCACCTCAAGGGGTCATTAAGGGGATCACCATCCATTCCCAATACGGCCGTCTTGTAAATTAGATCTGTCTCAAGTCTAGTTTATTTCTTTTATTTATTTATTACAATTTAGAGGACCGAGACCTCAGAGGTATACCCAACAGTGGTTAACCACTCTACTAGGGGTATCCCTCGAAACTGACCAGGACGGTTTGGGACAATCAGGGTTACCACCCTACTCTCTCGACACTGACTGTGATATACATGTACAGGTATGACTCTCTGTACATGAAAACAAAAGGTGGTGCGTATATGCTTATATTTCAATAGGAAACATAGGCTGAATTTCGTATTTGCTCCTATATGAAATTTAGAAAATTCACATTTTTGTACCAAAGAAACAGTTCTTAGCTTAATCCTTTCAGCTGGGGATATTTTTGATTGAAAGCTTTAGACCACTGCAAAAATCAGAATGTTCACATTTTGTAGGGACACCTGTTATTTGAAATCTCTCGTTTCACCTTTTAAGTTCACAGGTTGTTGCATTTTTTAGGTACAATGGATTACTAATACTAATGACATTTTAGCATCAAATACAGGCAACCATCCATCAGGCAGGATAACATAAATCTCCACTGTTGTGGGCCCTAAAAATAATGCATTATGTGTGATAATGCACAACAGCAACTACGAAAATTAGATGCATTGTCTTTTGGTTTTTTTATGCTCCAGTTGTCATCAAAATACTTCCGTGGTATTTGCTCTGCTTCGAGCATGATGCGCGTAAACATGGAAGCAATTTTGCTGAACACTGGCTGATTATTGCTCATGACAACAGCGCGAGTTTGCGAGTGGCTCAGTTCATATAAAGCTCCGCCCCTTTTTACGCATTCAAGACGGCTGCTGCATTAGCCATCACTGGAAGTACTTTTGACAGCGAGTATAGCAGAGGGCATTAAAGGCAGACTCCTCAGAGATTTTGGAATATAATATTTTGTGTATTAATTTAAAGGTCCATGGCCCGATCGCTAATAGCTTCGTCCCCAGGGACCCCAGATTTTACCGGAACTGGTCAAAATTTTGGTATTAGAAGAAAGCTACTATTTTTCTCATTTACCCTGTGAAATCTTAGGGCTAAAGGATGTTTGGTTTGGATGTTATGAGCGAAAATGTGCCCCTTTTTGGTCGACCAATATTAATTTTACACAGTACTCTATGGGGATTGCAAAATCACGTTTTTAGCTCTCACATCAAAACGGGTTGAAATATCGACGCGAAACTTTACAGATGGGGTTTTGGGGTGAAGGCCATTCTTTCAAGATGAAAAAACTTACAGACTTAAATAGGGCCATCCCCCTTTAAAAACTAAAATTTAAAAGATAGGAGCCCTGGTCAATCCCAAAATCTGAGATGCATCAGATTTTTTGTTTTACAGGAAAAACCTTTATATGTGGTATAGCAATACCATAGGAAAATGTGTAACATAAAATGCGAGAAGTTTATAAAAAGTGTACGTTTCTATATGATGGTCCCAAGGACTGAGCTTTAGCTATTTCACACAGGATTAGAGTGCTGGCACAACATTGTGTACATGCAAAAACAGATTTGTTAGAAAATTGAGGGGCAGCACGTCTGGTGGGTCAGTCTTTAACCCCCTGGGGTCTACCACCTTTCTACCAGATCTATGTGGCTCATTACATGATATAGCATTATATAACCTCTTGAGTAACCAATCAAAATAGACCTTCTATTATCTGTACAAACCTTTAAGTTGTTCTTACCAGTCTGTGATTGGCTAATTATAACATATAACCCATGTCCACCAATCAAATCGGCCGGTAGATCTATGGGGGGTAACCAAATAATCCTCTGAACCTTCTGAAATTGTAGTCAGCAGGGCGTCTTAATGCATGTTGCTAACTTTGTTGAGTATGCATGCATGCTAAAACTTGGCACTTCATAACTACTAGTCCCACTAACCCCTTAAACCAGGCCCTTGATCACATATCAAACTACATTCCTTACCATGACTTATACTGGAATAACTACTTCAAAGGGGACTCTGTTTTTTGCTCACAAAACTCACTGTGCAATAAAATATTGATTATACTGTCAATGGCCATTGTCAATGGGGCACGTGCCCCATTAACCGTGATGTTCCGTCGCTACACCAATACGGTCCGTCGGGGTCAAAGCTGCAACCGCGAAAATATAAAAACTCACGAAAAACAATGTACTTCCCAAAAATGCTCAAAATGGTAAACACAAACATCTGCGACTTCATGGGATAGGAATTTACAATAGCTTGCAACATAGCCAATATGTACCTACACATAAACACTTTTGTCATTTTTTCCAGTAAACAAACTTGAGATAGAGACATTGAAAAAAAGAAAACCAATTGAAGATCAACAAAATTATTTGCCGCGGCCGATGGGGTACAAAAAAACGAGTGCATTCACTGATGCATGAACCCTCAATTGGATGGTAAGGGAATGCATTGTGGGGCCATAGGTCATCGAGGGTCATTAGAGGTCAATTGACATATAGCCCATGGGTCTTGCAAAGGGTTATTTTGAGCAAGTTTGGTGGCCATACACTTAATGTGGAAGAAGGTTTTGATATTTTGGGCAAAGGTCAAGTAGGGTCATGGAGGTCAAAAGGGCATATAGGCCAACTTTTAAGAGGTCATTCTGTGCATTTACCCATACGAGTTCTGAGACCAGTGGTCTAATCGATTTTGACTAGGTGAAGACAAATGATGTGACGATCCGAAGGCAGCGTAATAATAATAATAGCAACAGTGCTTTGTCACTTGTGTAAAAGGTGCTATATAAATTCATGATTATTAAGTGGTCCTCGGATTTGGCTATCAATTGGGTTCGCGATCACCTGCCTTGAATGACCCTGGGTTTTGCAGTTCCTGACCTTGAATGCCCCCAATGACCTTGTCAAGACCTTGAAATTTTTGTCATCAACATCGACCCCACCACATAAGTTCGTCTGGATACCCAAAGTTTACCCATTTGACCCATTTGACCTTGAAGGACCCCTGATGACCTGTGTTGTGACCTTAGAATTCTGACATCAACAACAAACCCCACCCTCAAAATTTCAGCCATACACGAACACAATGTTTCCCATTTGGATCTCCATTGACCTTGAATAACCCTAATGACCTGTCAGCCCTTAAAATTGTTGGCATCAACAATGACCTCACCTCAAAGTTCATGTCCATACAACCAACGTTTATCCATTTGACTCATTTGCACCTGAATGACCCATGAGGACCTTTGGATCAACTACCATACAAACTCGGTCTTCGGAAGGTTAAGGGGCAACCACCCACCAAATTTCAAGAACATGCGACAGTGGTCTCCAAGAAAATAGAGATTCCTTTGATCTTGAATGACCCTAATGACATCCTGTCATGACCTTTAAAAATTTTGGCATCAACAATTGACTCCACCAAGTTTCATGTCCATACATCAACTTTTAACCCCCATTTGACCTTGAATGACCCCTGATGACTTGATCCCTACAATACAAACTTCAGTCTTTTCGGACGGTCTAAGGGCACCACCAAGTTTCACTACGGACGACCCGTTCTCCCGAGAAATAAGACGCGGTCTAGGGCAACCCCCCCACCAAGTTTCACGAACGGACGACCCTACGGTCTCCGAGAAAATAGACGCGGTCAACCGACACGACAAGGTGCAGACAACACCCACCCGTATAAAATATATAGAAATGTGCAAAGCGTTTTATCAGGTTTGAACGTGGGTAAAATGTTCATTTATGTCATTAGGAGTCAACTGTGTAACTGCCCGTATGAGTCGTACCGCAGTTCTTTTGATCGTGTTTGATGGTCATGTACTTAATTGCAGAATTGTAACATTTTTGACCAAATTGGGTCAAGGTCACATAGGGCCATATTGGCAAAGGCACATGGGTCACAAGAGTCATACTGTGCACAATATTAAACATTTACAAATAGTTTCACAGCCATAGTCGCTTTGTACTTCGCTGGGAATTTCATGTAGTTTCACTGAACCTCCACCATCAGCCAATCAACAACGCGCCTGGCTGTGCACATGCTTGTGCAGTACACGCAGTACACGGCACACGTGTGAGATGCAGCATGGCCAGCGCTGGTCTCCCTGCATGAAATAGGGCAAGGTCCTTTTTTTTTTTTGGGCAAGGTACGACACTCTTACACAAGATCTAGGTTGAACAACTACCCCAATATAGCTAAAGAATGCCCTTAACACTGGGTGAGGCAAAAGAAAATGGTCTGGTGAAGATAGCCCCAGAAAATCCAAAGTGATTGTGTCTACACAGCTGGTATCGCTGGTTCCAGTTCTCAAAAAGCAACTAGTCGAAGGCATCATTTTTGTTTGAGATAGCTATAAAACACTATATATGTTGTAAAGCTAAAAATGTAAGGAAGACAAATAATGCAACTTGTATGTGCATATACAGTGTGCCACAAGGTCATATAAGGTGGAAAAGTGAAAATTTTAATGTTAAAAGTACAAATTTTATGGCAGTCTAATTTGTTACCCTCAATTAACATCATAGCTTAAAACTGTTGTATGAGTAAAAATGAATGCCACATAAATAAAAAACAAAATGAGATGTTATTTATCTTAATAAATAGCAGGGTTACAAAGATATAAAACCAAAAAGAATGCAAAATGCCCCGAATATCAAAAGTCCATAGACTTAAACATGCCTCATCCGTAGGCACCTCATCCGTAGCCACCACCCTCTCTGACCCCCGACTGATTTAAAATTATTGACAACTCAAAAAGTAAGATAGAACAAAATGAAATCTGCTACCATATCAAGTGAGCTAAAATGCCCTTTAAAATGAATATAAATCAGCTGAATACCTATCTTGGTTCTTATGATACAATAAAAAAATATTGTGAAAAGGCTAACGCCACCCTCATTTATACCCCAATTATGGCGCATGGCCAAACTATGATCTAATTTATTCCTGGACCATGAAAACATATGTATAGACTACAAGCATGAGTAAACAAGCCTTAATCTTGAGTATGTACAAAAATTGTCAAAATGGCAGCCTCATTTTGAATTTTATGCAAATAACTGTTAAGTGACCTAAGGCCATAACAAGATCTAATTGTATGGCCTTAACCCTGAAAACGTTTGTATAGACACAATAATGAAGTCATTACAAGCCTTAAATACTTGAGTTAGACAAAAAAACACGTTAAACGGCAGCCATTTTGAATTATGCTAATTAGGCAATTTCCCCTAAAATTAATTTGGGACCGGAAATTTGGAAATCAGCATAAATTTCCATATAGAAACACTGTTTCAATTGCTTTTACTCAAAAAATGCCTTCGTCTGTGAAGGAAGCACTTTTTTGAGACATGGAACCAGCTAGTATGTTGGTTGACACAGTTGTTCTATGACAGCAGTCCCATTTGCGCTAGTTTCCTAAGTTCGAAGTGGCTATGGGTCACGGAAAAGGGAAGGTACGAACAACTTCTAGCTTTATTTGCCATAATTATATGTCATAACCCTGTGGTATAATATATACTAGCATGTGGCATTGGCAAAAGAAATAAATTGAAGGTTATTCAAAATAAACAGCCAATATAAAGTTGACAGTACAAACTCTATGCGCATTACTCTGTGGCGCTGTGGGTGTTGTGGAATGCAGGATGCGACTACCTTTTTGTAATGAAGGAGTCTGGATCGTGGTTCCTTTAGGTGTCATAGCATGTTAGTGCAGATGTGTTTTATTATGTAGATTGACCAAGGGGGTCAAAGGCCATATAGGGTCATTAGACTTGGATCAGTGGTTCTTTGACTAGGTGTGAAGGTATTGGCAAATGTACACTAAACAGTAAACATACACACTCCGGGTAAGACAATGCCCTACGAATTACTTGAAATGCAGCAAGCTAGAAACAATCATATACGAGTCTCTTTTATAGCAATACATTGAACGGTGGTTGAACACTTAAAGGATATCAGGGGGGTAGAGATACTGGTAGGCAGAGAAAAATGTCGGGTCTTACGATCGTGTTTTAAAAAAATTCTCCAGTTAATTTCGTATGTTTCAGGCCAATTTGGAGGGAATTCCTTGATCAAAACACAAAATAGGGGGATTATGATGACAAATTTCCCTGACTCGTGTGAATGATTTTTAGGATATTCCTAGTCAAATGTAATGGAATTTTGGCAGATGTGTTCCAAAGATTCCGGTAGTATT
>JAMKCH010062681.1:0-14249 GCA_023653785.1 Ophioderma brevispina
AAGAATGCAAAATAGTCCTATTACGTCATTAAAGTAATAATTAAGTATATAACACACTAAACAATGGCCAAATTTGTAATGCAAACATAGTAATTAATTACGGACTTTGGAGACTTTGAAACTTGGTAAGCTTGTAGAATTTGATTTTATTACATCTAGTGTCCTTCCAAATCGGAAACTAAATTTTGTGGAATATCCCCAAGGGGTGGCGATTTTCAATCCTAGTGTCTTGTAATAAGATTAAATTATATGGCTTTCTCCAAAAAGTGAAGCCCCTTCAATTTGAAAAATCGAAAAAAGTCGCGCAAAATGTATTTATCATACATTTTTATTAGCTAACATATCATCATCATGGACCACAAAGTTATGACCACACAAAACCACTGTTCCCTATATTTTTAACATTTGAACCTTCAAATTAAGTTGTTTTTTCCTGTTTTTTGGGCCTTGTAGACATTAACGTTTATCCGATATTGCATCTCGGATCAATTTGATTTTAAAGAAGTGGTTTAACACTTGAATTCATGAATTCCTCATTAATGGTGCGCGACATATCAGGAATGCTTGTATGAAGCAATAACTGGTATGATACAAATTTGTACTTTAAACGGCAGTCCTTCTCTACTTCTATTTTTTTTTTTTATCGATATTTGGAAGTTTTCAAAACAAGACAAGGATCTTTTTTTTTCAATCCGGATGGTTCCTGATATTCTTAAGGGCTTAAATTTATGGCCTTTGAATAAGCATATATTTAACCCTCTTTTAAAATTCAATTATCACTTGCATAAGTACGATTGTAATCTATTTCAATATCCTTCGTTTTCACTTTGTTGTAGGGATAACTTAATATACATCATAATGCAGAACTTTAATTTTGTAAATCCACTTTCAACATGCTTAACTAACAACAGTGAATACGTAAATAGGTTGTTTTTTTTCTAAACATGACAAAATTAGCCTCCATTTTTTTAGAATTACGGTTATTTTGTTCCGTTTATCAAAACCAATCTAGCCTATATCTCTAAATTAATACTTTTTCCATTCAAAAGCTACTGCTTTCAACACCGCATTAAGTTCTGTATAGTGTCTTCCATTTTGCCCTTATACCAATCCGTGTCATATTTGTTATCACTTATTTCATTTGAAATCGCATTAATTCCACAGAGCAGCTGCTAGCCATTTTTCTTTCCTTTTTCTTGGCTTGTGGCTTTTTAGGAGAATCACAGCCATATCCCTTCTTTTCTGTGCCTCGGGTTTGGTAATCATCTCTTAGTATATAATATTTTCTGGACTCGTTTTAGCTTCGTTGAAGTCAGGGGTTGAGTCTCCATCATCCGAAGTTCTGTTCAATTTTTACGATAACCAAGCTAAAAAATAGAATTAATATAATTTTTTTACTGATTCTAATATGTTCATATTATAACTATCATTAGTTTGCACAGTGGTATTTTAACAGCCGACACTGAGGTCTATAGGCCTATATGTCTTTTCTCCCTTGGCCGATCTATAGTCGCGGAAAGTCAGACTTAAAAACTTCTTTCTCTTTTCTATCTTCACACAAATTCCTATAATACCATACCCTTTTAAAGACTTGTGAAGACAGATTGTCACACAAAGATATTTAAATAGGCCCTAAACCTTTGCGTATCTACGTTATCTCACGCACGAGCCGCTAATGTGAACTAAAACCCCTATAAGCACACCTAATGGCATGTGTACATAGCCCCGTGCACACTGCATGGCATTACGGCTGTGGCAGTAATCTTACCGAACCTTATACGTCCCTATTATATTACCACAAAGTGCACAAACCCACACAATGTGTACCCTCAGTTTGTATATTATTACGCAAAACTATTTCGGTAAACGTTTAAAGAGAATGACATCGACCTTACCTTATTTGGTGCCACAATTTCTCAACAAACCGAGGAGCATTGGCAGAAGCGTAAAAATTACCTGCGACGTTAATATAGGATTCCTGTATTTTTCGTCTTCGTTTTGATAACGTAATATACGTATCGTAATATACATTTTGATGCGTTTCACAGTGTCTAATACTTGGCGAGTGCATGTAATCCTAATTAGTTTCGACTAATCAAGTCAGGGGTATGTGTAATCTATAACCAAGTCTATCTTTTAGTAGTCTAGACTCTAACTTAATTTATATTTGCCTATAACGTAATATAATGCTTAAAACGGAAGCATTAATTTTGGAATATAATTTTTATCGAGGCCCAAATTGGCAACCAAGCATTGTTATGTTATGAATTACCAATGTATCTATTTTGCCTTTGAGATATGCAAGAAAGGTATTATCTGCAGTACATTTTTCAATAAATTGAGTTAAGACACATGATAACGTAATAACAATGATTTTTCGCGGAATCTATACTGGCTTCTTGTAGCTTACCAGGAAATGTTATCTGGAAGATTGATACCTATCATATATAATTGATGCTTTTAAGAAATAAAAACCAGGGTATTGAAAAAATATTTGAGTATTGAGGTAACTGTAGCATTGTAAAATAAGTGCACAGAGCTACGGGAAACACCTTTGGGCATGTTTTTAAGGTGTTTATGGAGTGGTAAAACTGGACCTAGATCATGATATTTAAAGTATAGAAAAAAATATGTCCGTGTAGATCTCGCCAAAAGTACTAAGAACATTAACCACGGTTACTTAGTTTTAAAGCAAACAAATGCAAAAATTGTGTAATCAAAGATGACAATAAACTCATACGGGCTTCACTTTTTTTTTAAATGGCCATAACCTAACGTCCCTTACGTGCATTTAAATGCGCTGGTTCAGGGGGAACTGCTCCCTAGATCAACAAGAAAAGGTATCGGGACCTCCTTTTTTGCAGGCGCGGGTGTTGGTCAGAGGACGTTAGGAATAGATCAGTGCAGTAAACTAATCTGATGATCAAATGTGGATGATATAAAGGTCTGGGAATATACTCTTCCATTAATAACATTCAGTTTTTCAAAAAGAATTAAAATTACCCGAACATTACCTTTGCATGTAGAAAGTACCTTTTTGCACAAACACAGTATATTATTGTTAGCACAAATGGAGAAGGCGGGCCTATTGGTCGTTTCATCGATTGAGCAGACATTTTCTAAATTATGTGCGCTTAGAAACCCATCTCAAATTATGATAAATAATTATCTTGGGTTGAATTCATGGTCTTCTTTCATTTCCAGCGAAATTAAAATTCAAATTAATAATTTTGATATTTTATCTTTTTTTGAATTTCCCCAAAACAAACTTTTTTTGCTGTACATTAACCAAACGTGCCAATACACAATTCAAGTTTTCTGCCCGTGCTGAAAAATAACACTTTGCGTTGGGAGTGTGGCAATCCCAATTGGATAGCGCCGGCGATGAGACCAGTTCAAGAGTTGGGCCTTCATTTGGAGCTAGTATTAAATAGTGCAGCCCTGAGCTATTCCGCAGCTTGTCAATGGCGCCGTGCTGATGTCTTGGTAACGACGTTAGTATGCTCGGTTAGTCGAGTTCCATTGAAACTTTCAATGCCGATTTGACACCCTCGTCGGCAAAACGCTGCACCGGCACGCACTTTATATAAAGCGCTTACTGCTCAGTCCAACAAACCAAATAGAATAGGGACATATATTTTCAATACATCTTCATTTAGAATCAAACATGATTGATCCGATTGTAACCGATAAGATCATTAAAATCGATAGAAGGAGGAAAGATATGGCCAAAAAGAACCAAAAGTCTTTTATTCCCAATGTTCAACAGTATTGGTTAGTAAACATCTCTAGTGGTCAATTTTTCAATGAACACCCCGGCTAGTCATGGAAGCACATAAATTTAAATATCACGGACTAAATATTACTGAGCTGCGACGAATTTTTGTGAGCAAAATAAAATAAAACCATGAATATGAAATAGGAAATCTTATGACATTTTGTGTGTTGCATCTGATAAAGTACAAATACAATCATTGGCGAAAATATTACATTTTCGTGGGCCGGTGTGGCAGGAGATTAGAGAGGGGGGGGGGGTGCGTGACTCATGAGGATAGATCTTAGTCCATGGCACAAAAAACACGTGACATTGCAATACGATGGTATTTTGCACGTGTTGTATGTCAGGGAAGCAATGGACAATGTATTGTATGGTGCCAGTTCCGGAGTTTAAAGTCTCTTTTATAAATATGTTGACCGAACCGTGTACATAACATGTCAATACTTTACTCACAAGAGGTTCTAATAGATAGAGAGGCAAAACGTTACGTAATCTTTAGGAATACACACCGTCTCGCATGTGTTGCCGACCCCACAAGAAACCCTAGAGTACCAACAATAGAATTCAATGGCTGCCTCCGCTCTTCCACATACTGTGGGTGCCGCTTTGAATATACCCTAATCGGTAGTGATAAAATTAATGTATGTGTTAGAGGGTGCCAGGTGTTGTAATAATAGTGTACCAGGCTATGATTAACGGCAATTTGGGCATATGGTCGCATGTTCTCGCTAGACTCCCCTCTAGTACATGGGTCATGTTGGGCTATGGGGTAAGCCTATTGCCTGCCAATGAGCACGACTTTTGGTTGTACTATTGGCAAACTGTTTGCCTAACCTTATCAAGTACCTAGTGGAGAATTTCGACCAAATCAAGATGACAATCATCTAATCCTTTGTGTTTTGACAAAAAAACAACAATCATCCTATGATTCGGGTACAAAACTTGAAGCCCATTGAGCCACCCCCGGACCACATCCGAATAAATTTTAATTTGGTGGAGGTTATTATTTGACAAGTGACACATGTTAAGACCATGGATCAGAATTCCCTGAAAAGTTATCGCCCTGTGGCGAATATAACATTTCCTGTCCAAAATCGTTGAAAAGGTTGTGGCATGGTACGTGATTACTATGTTGAGAGCAACCATCTTGGTGAAAAGTATCAATCCGACTACAGGAGACCACCATAGCCCAGACCGCACTTCTCAGGGTGACAAATGATGTGCTGAAGTCTCTTGAATGGTGGCAAGGCTTGTTTTATGGTATACTTGACATGTCAGGGCAGAGTTTGACCGGTTGATCACCACATTGTGCTGCAAGACTCAAATTAGGTTTGGTATAGGGGTACTGGAAATCGCTGGTTCGCATCTTAGTAAGTGATAGAAAATACTACGGTTTACTGTCAAGAACGAGTTTTCAGGAATCATACATTGCAATATTCACTTCATCAGGGTGCCTATATTGGCCCATTGGGGTTCACTCTAGACACTACACCTGTTGAGATATCATACCCGTAATCTGGTATTCAAATTCATGTCTATTGCTGATGACCTACAGTCTTTCTTGAGTTTGACCCAAAGGGTGACTCCCAACGTGCCATTACAGCTGGCTCCTGTATCTCCTGTATCTCTTGCCACAAATGCAGTGAGAGGGTTGGTCCTTTCACGTATTGATTATGGTAACTCTTTGTTGCGTGGGTGACACGTGAATGTGACCTTAAGCGTTTGCAGCGCCTCCAAAACAAAGCTGCGCGCTTAATATTTGGATGTAGCCGGACCAGCCCTCTACTGGCTTTAAGGGAATTGCATTAGTGCTCTGTAAAGAACGTATAAGTATAAGTTAGGTTCTATGTTATAAGTGTCTCAATGACAAGTCCACTTCTTACTTGGGTGAGCACCTTGTTTCTCTACAGCGAAAGAAGAAGAATACAATCCTCTTGGACACGGGACGGCGATACGTTCTCACCTCTGTTACCCTCGTCCTTTCCATGCTGAGTATTATAAAAAGGCGGGTGATTCTTCCTTTGCTTTGTCGCTGCTCCGCGCGGGTGGGGAGATGACATGCCTAAGGAGATTCGTGAGGCTGGGTCTGGTCCTGTTTTAGCGCATTTTGAAAACATCATTATTACACATCTTGAGTTTGTTGGTTTTTGATGCTTGTTGCCTGTATTATATTTGTTTTTTTTGTAAAGCGCTGTGTTCTTAGTAGAGAGCTTATAAAAGCTTATAGATAGATAGATAGAAGCTAGAAGGATAAGAAAATTGTTTTAAAACAATTTTAAAAATGGCTAAAAGTTGCAGCAAATTCGCATTTTGCATTGCGATGATCAATCGTGAGGGATTATGGGTAGTATTTGAGTCTGGCAAGTCGAAGCTTCGAAATTGTAACACGACGAGCATTTTATTTAGTTCTAGCTAGGAGTCACGCAAGCGGCCCGGTTAGCAGGAGATAGCTCCCGTCGAACTCACAGTGCGCCTAACAACGGTGGACAATGTTATCGGGTACCCAGATGAGAGAATATCAGCCTGGCTGCAACATTTCCAGAATCTTCTTTGGAAACAACAACGGTCCCAGACACTGACTTTGACATCAAACCTGTAGTTGAAAGCACCCTCCCACTTGAAGTAAATGAATTCCACCTTAGAAGAGTGAGTCCGCTCTTCAAACAGCAGGTGGGGCCATTGGACTTGATAACATTCCTCTAGAGCTTTGGAAGTCCAATCAGTTTCAAGCCCAACTACTCGAAATCTGCAATAGAGCACTGATTCATCATGAGATACCCAAACAGTGGTCACTGAGTGCATCATCCCATCCCTAAAAAAGGAGACCTCTCACAAGCCGAACAACTATAGAGGGACTAGCCTCTCCTGCATCGGGCAAAGGTCTACAACCGAATGTTGTTGAACAGAATACGCCCCACCCGTAAGCCCTCTTCTTCGTTGGAGTCAAAATGGATTCAGAGAAAAACGTTCAACTTCCACCATCTCCCAGATTCTTCTTTGGGCCTTGAGAAGAGTTTGCAGGAATGAAAAATAAAATCTCCACTCCCTCTGGCCACCGTTGTTCATTGACTTCTCCAACGCCTTTGACTCCTACCGAATAGAAGTTTAACACCTCGAGCCATGGTATTCGCGTGTATCCCATCATTTTTGGCATTAAAGTGATTTATGACAATTCTACAGCCATTGTCGTATCACCTGATGGAGAGACTGAACCATTCACTCTTTCAGCGGGTGTTCTCCAAGTTGACACCTTGGCCCCATTCATTGGTAGCACATTCTTGATTAATGTTATCCGCCATGCACTTGCAGATATCACAATGAAACAGATTCTGTGGGGCTCAGAAGAGCAGACGATATCCAGAAATCCGACTTTCACGATCTCAATTTCGCCGATGACATTGCTCTCCTATGCATCATCATCTATTACAAAGCCGAACTCCTGTTACAGAGTGTTGAGGCAGCATCAAATGCAGTTGTCTACACACTTGATAGGGGAAACTAAAACCCTTTCTGGTAAATATTTCCATCGTCGGCCTGCGTTAAGACCATGAAAGGAGTTGAACTTGAAAATGTACCTGAATTCAAATACCTTGGTTCATATATTCCCGGATTCTTTTTCATGACTTTAAATGTAGGAAAGCACAAGCATGGGCCGCCTGCAATAAACTCCCAAGATCTGAAATCCCACAAGATCGAAGGCTAAAATCAGATTCTTCAAAGCCTGTGTGGAAAGCATTCTGTTGAATGGCTCAGAAACTTGGACAATCAGCAAGAAAATGGAAGATCGTTATAAACGGGTGCTACACTCAACTTTACGAACATCCAACGATGTCAACATCATTGGAAGGATCATATCCAACAACCACGGTGTACGGTTAATATCCCTCCAATATCTTTAACAATCAGGCACGCCGTTTTTTTTTGCTGGACCTGCATCCGCACCCCCGACCAACCCATCTCCCACTTGATTTCTGGGCTCCTCCGGGTGGGAATCAAGCAGAGGAAGAAGTCCCCTTCAGTACACTGACACCATCAGGAGCGATCTCAATCACGATCTACAAGAGATCCAGTATATCATGCAGACAGGATAACTGGTCGAACAGTACACCGTGCTTCTTCCATTCCGTCCACGACAACCGATTATGAATGATGACAACGGTGAGGAATAGGGCACTCATTCAGTTGACTCTTCGCGCAACATTTGGTTTCATCACGCTTTATTTCAGATTGGTGTCTGCCTATGGAGCCCAGACTATGTAGACTACAGGCTCCATGACCCCCCCCCCCCTGCACCCCCCCCCACCCCCCCCCCCCCCGGGGCTTTTTGAAGACAACCAATTTTTGTGAAGCTTTACCATAAGCACTCAGGTTGTCTGCAAAAATCCCCCACCTGGGTTAACGTGAGGCGCTTTTTCAAAGGGCTGCCAAAATCAACCATCGCCTCTCCCTTCGGGAGAGAAGTACCACATGCTAGCACAACACAAAAACATCACAGACACTCAATTTGGTTCCCCAATATATACTAGGGTCCGCTCTTCCATTGATACCAAAATGTGGTACCAACATGCCTAGCAGCATTACGTCACAATGATGTCATAAAGTTCGCATGTTAGCAAAATTTGTCCCCATTTACATAGACACACATGGGGAAAATTCAATTTTTCGCCAAAAATGTTAGGAAATCCAATTTTGTCATGCGGTTTTGGCTTCTACTTGATGGAAATGACTAGTTTTATAAAAATGAGAGCATTTAGCTGCTATAATAATGTTTTGAGTCGCTACAATTGCCAAAATATCAATTTTCAACCCTATATATTCAGTTACATGTATTTTTCATACTTTCCTCACATATGACTCATAGTGACGTAATAATGGGGAGTGGCATTATTTTTCTGATTACAAATGGAAAGAAGAAACTTTAAGCTACCCTGTTGTACCACATTTACAGGAAACGGATGTTTTTAGTAACGAAAATCACAGTAACGAAAATCACGGTTGGGGGTCGGATCGGGGGTTCGTACAAAAATTGGCTCGATTAGACGAGGGTTAAAGTGACAAAACTGATTGACAGGTATATCGATGCCTTCCTAAGCCTGGAAGAATCGACTGATGGCCAGAGCACTCGTATGAGAGATGTGTTGAGGATGCACATTCAGAGAGCCAAATACAAGCCATGATTTGGTACCAAAAGATTGTGGCAGAGCCAGAAATCCTCACAGGATGATCCTGTGGAAGTTAATGAGGTTGAACTAGGTACAGGCCATCAGGAGAATTGATGCGACAAGGTTGTATGACATGAATAGTATTAATAGGATAACGATACAAGAAGAAGACAGTTAAGAATGACTCAAGAAGAGGAGGATTTCGGAAAAGAGATAGATATCTGAATCAAAGGAGCTCCAAGGAAATAGCATGCTTAAAGATGGCAATTTTGAACAATACCAATGATTATTAAAATTGAAAAATCTTTTTATCGTTATCCAAAACACAGTGGTTCTTAATGTGATCAGGCCAGGCGGGTATACCAATGTCTGGCTGCTTCACTGAAATCTGCAAGGTCCTTGTCTGTGTTTTGTTGCTCCAGCAATGGCCAGACCAAGAGATGCTCTAGTGTCCTGATTGCTTACAGGAGACTCACTACTGCCAAGGAGGACAAAACCTTTGATCGGCCGATTCAGGATCTCAATCAGCTGAGACACCGCCCACTCAGGCCCTCGAGACGCCAGCCCCATGCAGAAGACGCTCACCAGGCTCAATACCAATAGATTCCACTTGGTTGACAGCATGTCGTCTTTCCAACAAGCCAACTCCCCAAAAACTCCTACCCAGACTATTCACAGGACCGGACTTGCCTAAGAAACTACCCCGGACCTAAGGCCGTCCGCAGGCCGGCCTCTTGTCCAAACACAGGGCGCTCCACACCAGATACTTGGCAGCAATGCTAATGCATGCTACGCTGATGCATGTATAAGTTGTCCACAGGAGATGGCCGAAAAAAGAAAACCACGCGACAAGCCGCAGGAGGCATCAACGACGGGGTCAAGTCTTCTGGGCTGACCCCTCCCATAAGGGCAAGCATACTCACACATGAGCAGCACAGGGCAAGCGCCGTCGATCTCAGGGAATGCGGGCAATCGGGCTACAGGATAAATGGGGAAAATAGCCTTGCGGGTCCGGTTCCTGGCAGAAGACCCCGAAGCTCTGAGTTAACATGTTCGAGTGCTTTCGGAGAGGGGTGTATGTCCTTATCTTGAACTATGCTGAACGTTTCGGTGGGGTCCAGGGGCGGAGCCTCCAGAAGCTCTTGGGTTTAGCATGTTTCAGAGCATACGGAGAGCTCGCGGTTATCTCACACTATGAGCAGATGAACGATACTGCCTGGCGCGGTCCAGGGTTCGGAGCCCGTGGAAAGCTCTGTGAGTTCAAATCGACGTTTGATTATTGAGTGCCTTCGGAGAGATTCTCGTAATATCTCATTTCTTAAAGCAGAAAAACTCTACTGCCTATGGCGGTGTGGTCAAGGGGACGGGCACCGGGACATCTCAGTTTTATTATGTTTTGAGTTGCATTCGGAGAGAGATCTCGGTTATCTCAGGATTTGAAGAGAAAAAAAACATTTCAACTGCCCCCTCCGAGGTGGTGTCCGGGGCATGTGCACCCTCCCCTTTGCCCCTCCCTAGCTACGGCCCCTGCTTCCGATGTGGGCCCTTATAGAGTGCCGTCCAAGGTGATATAAAGTAAAAAATGACTTCACAGTGGTCCAGGGGCGCTCCAGACCAGGTCACTCAAAGGTGACGCCTGGCAGGCCGCAGACAGAAAGCATACACATGTGCCCCGGATGGACTGCGTGCTGATGGTTCGCCTCACAATACGGGGCGAGCCCATCTAAGGCCCTTTGAGTCTCCCTTTGACACCTGCATCCTGTCGCCACTTCCAAGATGTCTTTCAGACAAAACCGACAGGCCCCCGCACTCTCAGGCCGGTCACCGACAGATGCCGAAACCGATGAGGAGGAGCACTCTCCCCGGGGGCATTCCATCCCTGAGCCCCATATAGACCACACCAAGCACCTGTGTGTTGAAGTATGTTAGTAATTTCTTAACAACAACAAATATGTGGACGGCGTTTGGTTGCATCGCTACGCGTACACTCCTTGCCAGAAGCTCATCGCAAGCAGGGGTAGTAAGAAGCTTGTTGGTCACTTAGTAACCATCCGTAAACACAAGAAACCATGGTTATGCGATTTCAAGGTGATCAGTGAATTAAGGGAGGCTGTGGTTGTGGTCTAGTGTATAGAACGAAGTCATAGACCATTTTACATAAAGCGCCCTTATATACACACTTGAAAAAAGGCTAACTACTTCATTTTAAGTGTTTACTTACTCAAACTAATCAACAGGTCCATGACAAAAAAAGTTATAAATTAGGTTGACACCGGCATTTTGCCTTTAAAGCGGCATTAAGTGTTGTAAGTACACGGTATTTCATGTTTTGGTGGCAATTTGAAATATGACGCCCTCTAGAGGCAGGTAAAGCATGCCAAAAGGTGTTAAAACTAATCCTTGGTGTGTTTTGGTGCCGGATAAGTAGTACACATAGTGCCGACTGGATCAAAAATGAAGATATAAGTTAAAAAAGGGCTGAAGTGAATAGTGGCCGCCATTTTGAAAAAAGCGCCCTCCACTCTTTAAACCAGGAGGGGATTGTTGCAGAACAACCGGATTTTGCTAGCTATATGATAAGGTTTCCAAAAATAGTGGTCTCCAAAATCCCCGGGGGGGGGGGGTGCAGGGTCGGTTATATCTCATGCCTAATGTTCCGACCGGACCATATCTCCTTTACACCGGCCGTAACACGCTGTAATCTTTTGACATTGAAGTCCACCGTAATGTTTCTCAACAAAGGATACGTTTATGGATAATTAGGGGTATGGGCTTGGCACGTTGGTTTCTACAAACTGAAGAAAGTCAGGGACCTCTTCTACGACCAGCTGCTATGATGGAGAAATGAAGGGAAAAAGCGCTGGAAACCCACCGCCGCCCGTCCAAAGTCAGGGGCAATCACGCCAAATAGCAAGAATGAAGTGAAGGTCAACCGCGCTGACTAGCTGTAACACCAAACTTCAATAAAAAAACGTACACTTCCTAAAAAAGTCAATGTGGAAACCACGAAGCGTGTGCACAACCAACACGTGGTTTTTTTTTAACACAACTAAAATTGTCCTTTTACAACTGAGCAATATCATTGGTTGATACGAAAAGGCACCATAAAACCCATATGAAACAGTAGACATATGATAACAAGTACACCAGTTATTGGTCAATGCAGCTAGTGTATGTACAATCTTACAGGATCTAGATAGAATATTGATGTAAAATTCAACAAAGAGAACATAATTGTAAGCTCGAATAGCTTAAAGAAATGAGTAGTCCTTATTAGCGAGGGCCCACAAAGGCGCCGCGCCGGGAAGTTAACTGAGCTGAATGAAGGGTCTTCCCCCCACATCATAAAAAAATGCATTGATGACTTTCCCAAAATCTGAGATGGCGTCCAAACGTGAACGCTATATGGATTATTAGTCAAATCAGCAC
Organism: Ophioderma brevispina; assembly: GCA_023653785.1. NCBI lineage: Eukaryota > Metazoa > Echinodermata > Ophiuroidea > Amphilepidida > Ophiodermatidae > Ophioderma > Ophioderma brevispina. The sequence continues at coordinate 12,370 of JAMKCH010062681.1, forward strand.
TTTCATGAGAATATTTCTATCATGGGAAATAATTATGATACTCACCCAATAAAGTATTGAGGGACCGCTTCTAAAGTCGATGTCAGCGTAGGTGTATTGGACACAAGAAACAAATTCTCGACACTTCACCTCCTGGTCAGTATACAGTCAATATGGCAGCCAAAAGGTAAAATCTGCAATAGGGCAGTCAAAAAATGAAAGTTCAAAAAAAAAACATGACACAACACCAATTATTCAGGCCACAAGTCTGAAATATATGTTAATTTAAACAATAGAAATGTCCTTTTGACTATAACGAAATCCAGACTTATATTTTTTGGTAAATGATTCAAAATCCCAAAACAAAACTAATATGGCTAAAAATATAAGGAAGCGCTATTTCGCCGCTTGTAATTTGACGCATGTTTATAATCTTGATTGTTCATGGTATAAAATTTTATGGTCGAAGTATATTTCCATATGTCACGTTTTAAATTTTGATTGTGCTGATGATATAAATTTGTATCATGCCTATTTAAGTTTTCGGCCCGTCGTATCAACTGCAACCATGGGTTTGGCAGCATTTTGAACTTCAAGTATGCACGACCTTAGTGACCGAAATTTGATTTGTTAGATCAAGCAGTATATAGCTTCGAGAAATGATATAGTGCTAATTCGACAATTATCAGCTATGGCATTTACTTTGGACGCCATCTTAGATATTTCGGGAAAGTCACGGCACAGACCCGGTGTGGCAGGAGATATAGTCCTCCGGGCTCACAGTTCGGGAACAATGGTGAACAATAGGGCAATCGATTCAGTTGACTCTTCACGCAACATTAGTTTCACGCTTTATTCCGTTGTCGTCTATGGAGCCCGGACTATGATACCTGCCGGCTATGATTCTATTCTTTTTTTTTATTCTATTCTATGCAGGCATTTAATATAGCGCTTACAAAATAAACAAGTATCACAATCGCTTCACATTATTTAATTAACATATTTTAGAAGAGACAAAGCAACTGTACAACATGGCAGCAGCGTAATCACGCCCTGTTCTGTTGCTACAATATAAACATTGCGAGACACACAAATGGTACAGTGAGAGCTTTCATGGTTCATGATTTTACTTTCACACCGGCAGCAATTCATCTGTGTGATGTGAGTGGAAGACGCTTTGAGGTCAGCTGTTCGGCGCATTTTGTATGAATAGACCTATTCGGCTACTCATTGGATACTCTGATTTTTCCTTTAAAAAAAACGATTTTTGAGCAATTTGCAAGTAACAACATGAACATAGCTGTCTTTGTTGATACTCCGTTCAATACTTCCATAAGAGCAATATCAATAATAGCTTCAAACAAATGATTTAAAATAGCCCGCTAAAAGTAGGTCAGACTTTGAAAAGTAACACAAGTTCTTCGAGGTCACTCGTTGAATTGATATGACCGACGGCTTCTACGGGAACGAGCAACCTTTTGTTGGAGGGCACGCATTAGTGAAGTGGATAAGCCAAAAAAATTGGGCGCTTGCACAAGAGGCAACACCTGTCCTCCAGAACAACCCAGCCATGCAGAGAATACAAAAGAATCACCTGCGGAAATAGCATAAATATTCACGTGAAACAGGTGTATGTAATGTATGTGTTGTACTCACTGACCTCTACACATGGATAGCGGGCTGACGCACCGTTGAATAGTCACAGATTGAAACCACAGGAAGTTGCATTTTGCCCTGCACAATATCGCTCCACCTTATTGTCCAAGTTAAAGGAATTTTGTATAACAATAGAACATCTGTGTGGAATATGTGCACCAGCAGGTGTATGCATTGTTTCCCGCCATATTGCTAAGGCGAAAAGCAACTTCCTGTTGTTTCAATTGGCGACTCAGACTCGCTAT